>PVLC010005226.1:6520-78183 GCA_004027655.1 Graphiurus murinus
GTACTGGGAATTGAACTCAGGGGCATTCTACCTCCGAGCTACACCCCCAGCCCTATTTTTTATTCTTTATTTTGAAACCAAGTCTCACTAAGTTGCGGAGGGCCTCACTAGGTAGCTGAGGCTGGCCGCGAACCCGGATCCTCTGGTCTCAGCCTCCCAAATGCTGGGATTACAAGCGTGCGCCACCACGCCCGGCTTCTGGATATTTTTTTAAAAGTTAGAAGAAAGAATTTTGAATGGTTTCACTACAAAGGAGTAATAACTATTTGAGTAGATAGATATATTTACCCTTATTTAAGCATATAAACTGCCTTAGTTGTTATTTACGATTACAATTTATGTTTTCAGTTTTTCCTTTAATTTGTCAATTATTTAAGAGGCTACTTTATTTTATGTTAATTTGGTACTGGGGATTGAACCTGGGGGCATTCTATATCTTAGCTAGCCCCCAGCTCTTTTGATTTTTTATTTTGAAATAGGGTCTCACTAAGTTGCTAAAGTTCTCGCTAAATTGATGAGTTGGTCTGGAGACTGCTTAACCACTGAATTTGAATCATTTTTATTTATTGTGATTTTTTGATGTGTTTGGAGTTACTTTTTAAAGTTTTTTCTATTTATCATGTTTTCTAGTATGTTGTCCCTTTATCCACCTTTAATTGGACTGGTAGCCTTCCCTTAGTTCTGTTTCCCCTCTGTTATTTCCCAAATATACTTTGCTTCTGTTTTTTTGTACTTACTTTAACATTCATAACCTAATATACCTCAGAAAGCAGTTAGCATAATTGTATTTTCATCTGCTCCTTGCAACTCTCATCCCTCTCATGTTTTATCTTTCTGTTATATTTCCAATTTTACATCTAGGTGAATGTGTGTGTGTGTGTGTGTGTGTGTGTGTGTGTGTGTGTGTGTAAAAGATTTTTTGTGTGTGTGGTACTGGAGATTGAACCAAGGGACCTTCTACCTCCAGGTTACACTCCCAGCCCTATTTTATTTTTATTTTGAAACAGGGTCTTGCTAGGTTAATGAGAGTCTCACTACTTGCTGAGGCTGTCCTCAAATCTGCAATCCTCCTGTCTCAGCCTCCCAAGTACTGGGATTACACCTCCACGTCCAGCTGTTGTTATATTATTTTAATTATATAAAAATTATACACCTATGTGCTTTACTTAAATGCAGTAAATTTTATTGCTTTTTTTGCTACCTATCTAACCTGTTACTTCTTTTCTCTCATTCCCTTCCCCTGGAGTTCTTACTCATAGTGGTTTACATTATCTGGTAATTCTTACAGAGAGCATCTTAAAGAAGTAAACTTCAAAGTTCCTTTCAATTCTAAAAATATCTTTATTTCTCCCTCTCACTTGAATAATAGTCTGCTTGGTATAGAATTCTAACTTCAAAGTTATTTTCCCTTAGAACATTGAGGCTATTATTCCATTGCTTTCTTATATCCTGGGTTGCTCACAAGGAATCTGATGTTACTCTAATTCTTATCTTTGTAACTAATCTTTCTTTTCATTCTGACAGCTTTTAAGATATTTCTCTTTATTCTCAATGGTTACAAATATATTTAGGTGTGTGTGTGTGTGTGTGTGTGTGTGTGTGTGTGTGTGTGTTTCACCTTTAATCTATCCTACAGCTAAGAGAATTTTCTTGCTTCTGGAAGTATTTTAAGCTTTTAGAACTTCATTGACATCCATATATTTTTAACTCTTTCTACTGTGTGTATGCGTGTGTTGGAGATTGAACCCAGGGACATTCTACCTCCAAACTATACCACCAGGCCTATTTTATTTTTTATTGTGAAACAGAGTTTTGCTAAGTTGCTGAGGCCCTCACTATTTTACTAAGCCTCCCAAGGACTAGGATTTACAAGCATGCACCATCATGCCCAGCCTGGCACTCTTTTTACTTTCTATGTCTTCATCCCTGCTCCCAATAATAAGGTATCCATCCTTAATTTGTTCTCATATACTTTTGGTGGTTTTTATGGGATTTTTCACATCTAGTTTGTATTTCTTTTTTTTTTTTTTTTGTCAGTTATATGTGTATGTGTGTTTCTTCATCAGGTGTGTGTGTGTGTGTGTGTGTGTGTGTGTGTGTGTGTTGTGACTGAGAATCAAACCCAGGCACATTCTACCTCTGAGCTATACCCCCAGCCCTTTTTGTTTTGCTTTGTTTTTATTTTGAGACAGGGTCTCACTGAGTTGCTCAGGCTGGCCTCAAACTTACAATTGTCTAGTCTTAGCCTCCCAGCACTGGAATTAACAATGTGTGCCACCACACCTGACCTTTGTCAGTGATGTTAAGAAAGTTTTTTCTATTGTCTTTAAGGATTTGGGGTAAATGATGTATGTGAAGATTATAGGTATAAACAGTGCTCAGCTTACTCACCTAAATTTGCTTTCAAATTTTGTAATATATCTCCATAACACTCATCAGCTGTGATACTGAGACCAGACTGAGGCTTGGCAAGGCAGGGAAAGCAGAATTAGATGATGAACTTGAGGTTGTTAGTCAGTCTCACATTTAGAACCGTGACCTGAGAAGTCTGGCTACAGCCCAAGTCAAGAGCAGACACACAGAGGCATAAGAGGAAAAGCTGGGAGAGGAGGAAGTCTTGTGTGTGTGTGTGGGGGGGTGGTGTCAAGACATGAAACTACTTTAGAAATGGAGAATCAGAGTTTGAAGATTGATTCAGCACTGAGGGGACTTATTTGGGGGATACTGATATGGGATTGTTAATGTGGAAGAAGAGATGACAGAATCTTTAGCCTAGAACACTAGAAGAATGGCTCTTGTGGAAGCTGATATAACATTTGTGGAAAGTAAGTTATTTGAAAATGGCTATTCATAAAAGTTATACTTGAAGGACACTATTTGCATTATTATAACTTAGCAAATATACTAGTAGAAAATCAATGTGTGTTTCATTGTGTCATTTCTTTTTATGGTAATGAAACAAATTGTAGCTTCTGTTCACTGCTTTCCAAGATCATAGATTTTGCAGTACTACTTATATAAGATTGGTTTTGTGACTTTAGATCCCACTAGGCCCTTAGATTGAGACAACATATCTTGAATTCAGAGCACACTTAAGACGTGAGTATTCTTCTGACCATAGTCGATGCCATGGCCTATAATAGAAATAGACCACACTTGTTTAGTTATGACACGTTCTCCCCCACAGGCTATAGCTATTTTATTGTCCAGAGAGACATGAATTATTGAAATAAATGCCACTAATCCAAAATTACATGTATTTCAACTTGTACTCATATTAAAGTGAGGGTCAGGGAGTCCCAAAGTAACAAACACAATATAGAGAGAAAAAGTTAAAAATCTCTGCATTCAGATTTTGAGCACTTAGTTATTTCTTATAAAATGTCAGTGCTTCCAGCACTTAGGGTCTAACATTTCAACATTTTTATATGGTTTGCTACAATGCTTCATTAATAGTTTTTAAATGGAGATGAAATAACTTTGCTAGAACATACAATTGAGATGAGACAAACTGGTGGAAGGAAATGAATTGCAAATTAGACCATGTGACTAGTCTGCAGATATTGAATGGAAAAGTTATCTTTAAGTTTCAAATTGGAATCAGAGATTATAGATCAGTGAGCAAAGTGGTAGTCATTCTGCAGGTAAATCTTAACTTGGAAAAAAAGTCCTAGTATATCAAGTACAGAGGAAATCATAATTGGTTAAAGCTACTACATTTTACCCGAGACAGGAGTGAAGGTGTAAGGAACAGTGCGCAAGAAATCCAAAGCTTCTTCATACTGAGTGTTATCACCTTTGTAAACATAAACTGAAGTACTAAGTAGATGTAAATACTACATGAAATAAGAATCTCAGGTTGAAACCTGGTACCACCTTTGAAAGTGTTGTTTATCATTGTAATAGTCATCATTGGTTGCTCACTTGCTGTCTGCCTAATAAAATGCTACTAGAATTCTGGACATTATCTCCTATCACTGAACCAACCTGGTAGGAGAAACATGATAAAGTTCTCTTTACAGGATAAAAAGAACTGGAAAGAAAGTTAAAGTCTGGTAAAATTCAACAGAATAAATAAAACATGAATAATTTGGGCAAAAACCCCTATAATTTCTAATAAGATTTTGCTTTAGCATTAGATTGAGTTGGAGGAGGGAGGATGGGGAGCATATTTTTATTTCTCTGCTTTGGATTTTTAAATAATTTTTTTAAGCTCTAGTATATTTGGCTGTTTTCAGTTTGAGGGAAACAGCATGACTGAGATTGACAAAGGGAAACCAGTGACAAAGATTGGTTCTGTCACTGGTTCTGGTCACAAAGACTTGCATTTTAACAAGATTCATACACACAAAATATATGCCAGTAGTGAAATGGTGGCAGCCTTTACACAATGAAACTGCTAATGTCTTGCAGATAAGTCATAAGTGATGGTCAGTACATTTAGAATGATGGAGTTGCATGAGGAAAAATACCTATAAAATCATGCCTGTGTACTGCCGGTAACTCAATCTGCTTTTCAAAAATTCACTAGTTTAGGGCACACTTTGCAACATAGTAATACTGAAGCAAAGTATTAACTACTTTAAAATATATGTTATTTTTGTTCTAGGCTATTTGCTGAACCTCATTTTGTACTTTGCTGTTATATCTTGAATATCACATACATATAAAAGCAAAGCAATTTTTTCTTTTGAAAGGCTGCGCTTACAATGTAATCTTAACATCAACTCAGACAAAACAACAAAGAAGAATTCTTGGGTAACAAGGGAAGATAAAGAATGTAGCCAAAATAATTATGCAAGATGTCTGTAACTTGAATTAAACCAAAAAATTCAGGCAAAGCAGTAATTTTAATCTCCCTTGAGTTTAAATTTATATTCTGGGCTCTCAGAATAAATTGAACACACAAATGAAATTAGGACACTTTTTTTTCTATTGTAAATATTGTATGCAGCATAAAGACTACAGGGTTTCTAATTTCTGTAAATAATTCTCTGGCAGTGAGGAGAGGTAGGCAGTTGAAATAAAAGCAGAGTTGAGATTAATGATCCTCTGAAGGACACAGGCAACCCCACCCCAATCTCAGTGTGAGTCTTTTCTTTATTTCCACAGAGTATCTGTACAACCACCACTGCCTTTTTGCACTTTTTCTTCCTGGCTTCATTCTGTTGGGTTTTGACTGAGGCGTGGCAGTCATATATGGCTGTAACTGGAAAAATTAGGACACGTCTTATAAGGAAACGCTTTTTGTGCCTTGGATGGGGTAAGCATATCAATATGCCCTTTCATGCTCTTCTTAAAATGACTTTTGAGCATCTATATTATGAAGCAGTAGAGAGTGATTATCCCCTGGATACTTTGTTTCTCATTTGATATTGAAGTAGAAATATATGAGTGTTTATTTATTTATTTTTTTAACTTTCATTGGTCCTTTGGAATTTTCAAAAGGAAAAAAGTATTGAATGCCCATGAAGCTAGTCAGTTAACAATCAATGGCACCTACCTGGTGTGAGATGAGGCCTGAGATAACTGCAGGCAGAATAAACAAAGTGTTCACTGTCAATATTTTCAGAAAATGCAACATGACTTTACATTTTCAGGACCCCAAGCATAATGGCATAGTAGGTAGGCAAGGCACTCACCTCCCAAAAACTTTAAGGATTCTATTCTAAGAAATCTGAAAACAAAGAATAAGGCTGTTCACATCACAGGAAGAAAGCCATTTAGATAATCAATGAAACCGCATATTGTAGCCACTGGGGTCCTCAAAAGTATAAATAGAATTGCTGATAGACTGCGAATGTATTAATTTTTCCTGTCTTTGTTATGAAAAGTTGATCTCAAATTGCTTCATGACACAGATATCTCAAAGGTCTATATACTTCATAGGACATATTCTAATGATAACCTATTTAATTTTGAAAGCTAGATTTAGAAAAAGCCCAGAAATTTTTCATACTTGTGTTTGAGTTTTAAATGACCTACCCTAAAATAACTAGGGGTTTTAGACCCTATATAGAAAATGCATAGTGTACAGAAGATGGGAATGTATCCTAGAAAGAAGCTAGGAAATTACAAATACGTAAACTTGGATGAGAAGAATTCATGTTAAAGATATAAGATCAAGAACATTTAAAGACTATCCATCAAGTTTCAGCAAGGGTCTATCTTCATTTAACTAGTAAAGTAGGACTCTGCAGAGGGAAATGGCAAAGCAGTTAAGAAGTTGAAGAATATGTTCTACTTAGACTTTTATAATGTTTTTTTTCTAAATTTCATGACAAAGACTTTCTAAATATGAACTACTGAAACAGGGAACACTTTTATCATGAATTAGTACCATAGAATCAAGAAAAATAGAACACAGGGGAAAGCACACATTTCTTAATAAAGAGTAAAGAGTGGAGATTTGAAGGATTGCTAACTCCCATATTTAACATTTTTGCTATAGATCTTGAGGAGACAGTTTGCACTTGGTTGCCAAACTCCCAACTAATAGTAAAGTACTCTGGGAAGCAAAAAGTTAAACTGATGAGCAGAATAGTGACATATGAGTTTCAGTATGGAAAAGTGCAGCATAATGAATTTAGCAAAAAATACAAATCCAAATTGTATGAAACAAAGACTATTAATCCTTCAACTATTACATAGAAGAGATTATTTTCTAATGAACTTGGTACAGCTAATCAAAAAGTCAACAAATTACACACTGAGTGAAGGATGATGAGGGAGAGGAGGAAGAGGAAGAGACCTTATATACAATTTATATTATTTGTATAGTCATCAGTATTTGTTCAAAAACATGGCAGATCTCTCTGAGATGCTCTCTGTAGTTCGTCATTATACCTCATCACTAGAGATGGATTACAGAAGCAAGGGAATAGCAGGAAAACTGAAAAAGAGTAGCAAAAAAGAAGATGGGTAAAGGGGCTGCAAAAGGATGATTAAGTGGTGGATTCTTTAACTTGAAAGGCAAACATGATTTTCCTGAAAAGAAGATATAACCCAAACTTTAAAAAACCTTAAACAGCATATATTAGGTTGCACTCTAGTCACCAAAATACAGAGAAATTCCCTTTAACTCGAATGAGGTAAGCATGATTCACATAAACATAAACTAAAAAAGTTGTAGAGTCAGAACTCGTGCAGACATGCAGATAACTGAATTTCCTGTTCCTATATTCTTGTTATTATAAGTTATAAAGAAAGAATAACTGATGTGATTTATTTCTCTACCTGAGTACAACTTGACATGCATCAATATGTGGCCAACTCAATGTTCCACTTCTGTGATATTCCATCACACCAGAACATCCTGTTTTTGCCTGTCTGCTTTTATAACTATAAATTTCCTTTATAACTGTGTAAACCCCTAGGGAAAAATAGCTTAAAAATATACTAAATCTCTGTTATTACTTCCCTTTAAACTCATGTCAAATATGGTGGTAACCTAGCAACATCAAGGGAGTGCACTGAGTTGAAATACCAGCTGTTGCTCTCATATTTTGGCACTTGAAAGAAAGCTCCTAATGGAAACATACTTTGTGAAGTGATCCATCCAAAGGTGGTTGCTCTGATTTAAGCATCTGTGTTTAACCTGGCTTTTGTTGGGCCTGTAAGCAGAGAGGTGACAGCTGAATATGAAGTGTGATGTTGCTTTTCTTGCAGGTTTGCCAGCATTAGTAGTGGCCACATCAGTAGGCTTCACCAGGACAAAAGGATATGGCACTGATCACTAGTAAGTCCATCCACAGTGATGTCACATTTATAATTAAGCAAATCATTGAACAAGCTTCACTTACCTGGGCTAATGCTGCTGATGGCTTGCATGTTGTTACTGAGTCATTAACAATGGTAGAAATTGCACTATGAGAAATGATGTAAGGTAGCTTATATGCACAAAGGCTAAAAATTAAATGCTGTGGCACTGCTCAGAACTCTCACGTCAATTTCCAGTTTCTTAATAAGACCACTGTAATTGGCTTTTGGAATATTTAGTATTTACTGTTCATGCTCAATCTCAATTTTTTTATAACTGGATAAATCTTGACATATTCACTTTTAGTATGTGATTTTACCCTAGCTTCTAGTATCATTGATGATTGTTGGGACCAAGATTATTACATTAGTTCTAGTTTTGCTGCTATTTTAATGTAGTACAAAATGGCAAGGGGCAATAACTGTGTGCAGACTTTGAATAAAAACATCCATATCTGTGAATGTGTATATTGATATATATATATTCACATATGTACATATTTAACTACTTGATTAAAATTTTAATTAAGGTACAATTTACAGAGTAATAGTCACCCTACAACATGTACAGTTCCATGAGTTTTGACAGATACATAAGTCATTTAGCACTACCACAACCAAGGGGAACACACATAAGACTCTCAAAACACACCATTCTTGCTTTAAATTATATTTGAAAAATTCCTTAAGGGAAGGAAAGAAGCATTCTATAAAATTTAATCAATAATCATCTTTGTAATGAGAGTAAATACAGAAATCTCATTGCAAGATTAATTTGTCTAAAATGTTTTAACTGTTTGAAAATAAGGCATTGTAATAAAGATTTCTCCTCAGTGAGAGGTCTATAGTATTTCTCACTCTTGAAAAGCTCTTATTCTGGCCTTTCCTACATATTCTATGTGTTGTTTTCTTAATTAATCTTTGAAATGTGCCAACATACAAGGCCAAATGTATAAATTACTTGTATCACAGTTTAGTGGTATAATACTTATCACTAATTTTTGGTAGTTTTTATCTAATGTTATTTTCAGCTGCTGGCTTTCTCTTGAAGGAGGACTACTCTACGCTTTTGTTGGACCTGCAGCTGCTGTTGTACTGGTAAACATTGAAATCTTACTTGAATTCTTAGCAAAAAAAAAGACTACTTTGCACCAATTGTAATGGTAATTTGGTGAAGTATTTGTTGTGTGCAAATTTTAAGGTTCAATGAGCTATTACTTTGATTTGAATATCAATTGCTTTTGATATTTTATTACTCTAAAATATACATATTTTAAATACTGAAAAATACTAAACTTGGAAGTGTGGTATTTCTCTTACATGTATTTCAGATTTGTGAAGAAGTCTGTGTACATTTCAATAAGTTCTTCCTCCTCAATGTTTAGAACATCATCATTTATTGTCATTTAACCTTTATACTAGTCAGCACAATGTGTATAGTTATTACTAGGGAGAAATAACTTCAAGGCTGCTAGTACCAAATGTCAACTATGTTTGGTCCTGTGTATTTTAGGATGTTCAGCAGCATCCCTCCCCTCTACCTACCACATACCTAGAACATCCTTCATTTATGACAATCAAAACATCTCCAGAAACTTCTATTATTTCTTGGGGGGGCAAAAGTAGCCACAGTTAAGAATCACTACCAGATATTATGCATAAAGATTTTAATTATACTTTTTGGAATCAAAAAATAATTTCTTAAAATTTTAAAATGTGGTAACATACAACATTTTCTACTAATTTCTTTCTCTTTTTAATTTGATTATGAATCTTACTTGCTTAGTCAATGTTTGAACAAAATAAAAGAGGAAAGAAATACTCTGAATTAAATACAAAGATTCATATTACTGTTCAATCAGATGTCTAGTTGGAAAACCCTTTGGTTTCTTAAAAAATCATTCAGAAATGTAGAAGCTAGTGACATCTTTCTTAATAACTTCAATATTTGAGTTTTTCTTCCTTTAAAAATTTCCCTCCTCCTCTAAGCTGTAACAGAAAGCAAAAATTGTCCATAGTTCACAAGAAAAAACAAAACAAAACAAAAACACTCTAGGCATGAGTGTTAGAGAAGAGCATAGGGAAATCAAAACTATTAGGAACAGTTTTGTTGGCTGCATTGAATTTTTATTTAATCAATTGAATTATTTCCCTAAGCAACTAGGTTAGTATACATATAACCCTAAATGAAGAAATAAGAGCATGAGTATAATTTAAACACCAAAGCAAAGCTTTTGGAATAGTGATAAATTACTATATGATTAAGTTGTAGATTAAGAGAATCCATGGAATAGTAATTTATTTTTCTCTTAATTCAAATAATGAGAAATACAAAAATGAATATGCATTCTCTCATTTAACTGATATCTTGTCAGGAAACTGTGAAGAGTGGCACCTTGTAAGTCCCTGCTCAACAAATGTGTCTTGGATTTTCCTTACATCAATAATTCAATAGATTTTAGCTTTAAGTTCACTATTTGCATTGGCAGAGGAGACAGGGCTGCATCCGTATTCTGTTGCACAGGGATCATGGAGGGTGAGAAGAAAATACTTTTTTTCAGTCATCTTTGTTTCCTCATTGGACTGGCTTCCTTTATCAAGAGTCATTGGTAGATTAGAAAACTATGGTGCTCATCATAATATGCTACTAAAAATAGATGTCTGTCACTGCAGCTTTTTACAATTTTACTTGAAAAAGGAAATTTTCTTTCTGAATTCATTTCAGCTGTATTATGCAAAAGTGAGAATAAGAGTCTTAGACAGAAATTGGTGAGCAATGCTCACTGGAATGTATTTTAAGAACTGATGCTAGTGTCCATTCTGTAAGGATTCTGGAGTTAAATAGGCTTTCCCTTTTGCCAAAAAAGCTAGTGCAAGCCAGGTGGAGTGGTACATGCCTGTAATCCCAGTCTTCTGGAGGCTGAGACAGAAGGCTCAAGGGCTTAAGGCCAACTGCAGCAACTTAGCAAGACCCTGTTTCAAAATAAAAAAATAAAAAGAGCTTGGGGTATAGCTTAGAGATAGAATGAGGTAGAATGCTATTGAGTTCAATCCCCAGCCAAAGAAAGGAAGGAAGGAAACAAGGGAGGCAGGGAGGGAGGAAAGGAGGGAGGAAAAGGAAGGAAGGAAAGAAGGAAGGAAGGAAGGAAGGAAGGAAGGAAGGAAGGAAGGAAGGAAGGAAGGAAGGAAGAGCTTAGTGCCTCAGCAGCATGCTCCCCATCCCACAGGAGAGAAGACCCCACTCAGTGTGAGGAAGTTAGCCTTTCTGTTTCCCTGCTGAGGCAATGGCATATCTTCAACACGTTCTCTGGCCAGGGCTCACCCTAGACTCATGCATGCACTGAGATTAAAAATCTTAAGCATAGGGTAAAACTCATTCAGCTTGTTGATTTTATTCAAGGTTGACTCAAAGAAAAATGTCAGATTGGTAGTGTGGTACCACTTAAGTCAGGCAACTGAAGGTAAATTTCCCTAGTGTTGACTGCGAACTGTGGACATTAAAATGTACTTTAAAACTTGAAGTCACACACTCCTGTTAAATTGTTCCATATGCCATTATGTACTTAATAAAATGTTTTAGGAGTGCTCCTGTCACTACTTTTGTGAGTATATAACCCCACAATGGCTTTAAATTGATAAAACAGGGACCTGATTCCCTTTAATATCATTGAAAGATCAACTTTGTTTTTGTTTGACAGGTCAACATGGTGATTGGCATTTTGGTATTTAATAAACTTGTTTCCAGAGATGGGATCCTAGATAAAAAGCTTAAACACAGAGCCGGGTAAGCTGCAATGGGTGGATTTTGAAGGTTCTTTACCAGCAAATCCCGTAATCAAACTTCAGATCATCATTGACTGCATTTGATTGTGCCTTGAATTCTGTTCTTGATGTATTAGTGTGTCTGATAGATTGTGCCATTCAGAAGTTTCTAATGTACTATTCTTAAGTAATATAACCAGAAATCTTTAAATCGATACAACAGACCATCTGGGTTTATTTGTACATGTTGCCTTCTTGTCAGTTAAGAAGACTAAATGTTAAGGCTAGACTTAAAATAGCTGTTCTTGAGTAAGGGTTTTCAAAACCCTTCTAGTTTTGGTCACAAAGGACCAGAGGTAGATTGAACACAGTGTCAGGATGTGTCACAATTGAACTGGGACAAGCAGACCAAAATAGGATAAAAGCACTGCATTTTCTTTGGTCAATTTATATACACCAGAAAAAAGAGCTCCCCTTGAAATAATCACTTACCAACTACTATACTTATCTTATATTTTCATTCTTTATGACATTTTATTGTAATTTGCTAGAAAGTTATTCATAATTTTTACTTGCACATTTTAACCATTTATAAAATTTAGAAAAGTATCTCCCTTAATTTACTGTTCTTATATCACCATATCTAAAGACTCAGTAACATTTCATATGCAGATTGATAGCAGTTTTTAAAGTTACATCATCACTTCATTGTAAAAATTTGTAGAAATTTGAATGAAATATTAATGCCTTTGATTTTCCCCTGTGTCTTTTCTTGTAAAAAGTTCATAGTTTTCTCCTTTCTGTTAAACTGTATTTTCATTAAAAGCATACCCATATAATTGCTTTCTTTAAAAACAAATAATTTATGGTATTATTCATTATTAAATAATACTTAATAATATTTGATCACCTAATGATGAGAATTTTAAGTCATTTGTGTTTTTATAATCTATGCAATGATTTATAAAGTAAAATAATCCAGGTAATCTAAACTAGTAAACAACTAAGTTTAATGTCTTCCAATATAAAAATTTGGTATTATTCTTATCAAATATTAAAACTGCAATGACATAATAAGAACATTGTTGGAGGTTCCTACAGGTTAGTTTTCATGACATCCTTAAATAGGCAGACTTGGACTTAGTACAGACATTTGGAAAAGAAGCTTTCAGGCGATTATTCTTGTTCATCAACCACACGTGGTTGGAATTACAGTAATAGCTTCTTCAGTTACTTCTATCCATGTTAATCCTAAAAGAATAAATTGACCATACTTACAGAAACTCAGCTCGGCTACTGGTGCAATAAACTAAAATAATTTAAACAAAAAAATTGGATGTTAACAGTTAGGATAAAGCTTTGAAGTCAAAGACAGCCATGCTCAACAGTCAGCTTTGCAATTTACTAGCTATGTGTGTGGCATGCATGTGTGTGTCTTTGGGCATGTTCCTTCACCTTTTTGCAACTCAGTCTCCTTATTTGTTAAATGGGAAAATACCCTTTGCCTCATGGAGCATATAAAATATAAAGTGTTTAAAGTATTCATTAGAGTACCTAGTCAATAGCTAGCATGTACTCAACAAACAGTGGCAATTCTTGTGATGAATGAAATGAGGAAAACAAGAAGGATAGGTTGTTTTCAAAGTTCCTGATTTTCACTCAAGATTTCATGATTTCTGCATTCACGCATTCACACAGTGAGGTCAGAAAAAGAGATGAGATCATCAAAACCAGAATAATACTGAGTATTCATTAAATTCACAGTCAATATTTACTTTTTCATTTAATTATTTTATATGTGATGATCAGTTTGATTCATATAACTTTTTGTAAGAGCTAACATAGGTTTAAGATGATAATAGCATATTATAAATTTAGGAAAAATCCCATTTAAACCACATAATTAACAAAGATGATTATAATTTTTTTTTTTTTTTTTTTTTTTTTTGCAGTACTGGGGATTGAACTCAGGGGCATTCTACCTCTGAGCTATACCCCCAACCCTATTTTTTATTCTTTATTTTGAAACCGAGTCTCACTAAGTTGCGGAGTGCCTCACTAGGTAGCTGAGGCTGGCCGCGAACCCGGATCCTCCGGTCTCAGCCTCCCAAATGCTAGGATTACAAGCGTGCGCCACCATGCCTGGCTAGATGATTATAATTTTTAAATCAACCTGAAAATATTCTTAGCTGTCATCTATGTTTAACTGCCAAAACTGAGTCAATGTCTTTCTGGTTCTAAGGACACTGCTAGAGAAAAAGAAATATTCTTAACGTGTGTTATAAAAGCAGAAAAATGATTACTGCCCAAAGCAGAAAAGAGCTATTAAATTAATGACTAGGTTTTAAAAAAAATTTCTATAATATAAGATACTCTTTTGGCCTAAATAAATATAGATTTAAATTTCTTCCCTATTCCAAAGTATGAAGGAAATTTTTTCAGAAGGTATGGATGTTCAAAACTAATTTGAGTTCACAGAAAAGCAGGGAGGATAGTAATAAAGACTTCAGTGAAGGACAAATAATCTCAATTAACTAAAGAAATATTGAGCAGAACCAAAACTGATGGACTTAATAATTTCCTTAATGGTAAAAATTGACTATTTCACCTTGTTTGAGGACACATTTATAATAAGCATATCTTTTGCAATGTTGTGCTTGATATAAAGAACTGAACACAGTACAAGACATTCTTTTTTCCATTTTTCTATCACTTGTTCTGTTTTTTTAATTTTTATAATCACTTATTAGAAACAGACAGGTGTATATTTGATGCTCAATAAATATGTACAAAATATGAATAAATGTTTAATAAATAATACAATAGCTTGACAAGTTTTATAGTAACAAAAATTAAAAATTTTTAATACATAAAACATATTTGCCAAGAGATTTATTACAAATAATAATACAACTGATATAAAATGATAATTGGAAAGAATGAAAACAAGATAAAGTAGCATTTTTACACAGAAAATTTAATTTTCTATATTTTTTCTGAAATGGAGATCTCTTATGACTGTTTTAAACTGCTTTATCTTATCTACTTGAAACTAGGAAAATTAATTTAGCAGAATCCTTTATAAATTTAATGAGATTTTTTTCAAATGAAAGTGGGGGATATATTTTCCAAGGAATCAGTGAAAGTATTAATAATAAACCAGTCAAGTAAACTTTTCTTAAAGAAAAGAATAAAGTGGGGAAGGTAACTAGAAACTAGATTTCATGATCTATGGTAAAATAATGGAAGCAGACAGAAGAACTTGGCAAAACAGAAAGGGTCCATCTTCCCTCCCTGGTGCCTGGTGGGTATTAGTTACGTTGAAATGTACGGGCAATTCAACTTTGTTTTTTATAAATGAACTTTTCATTTTATAAATGCATAATTCCCTCTATAAGAAAGAAACAAGCTGGCAAACCAGGCATGGTGGTGCAAGCTTGTAATTCTAGTACTTGGAAGGCTGAGACAGGAGGATCCCAGGTTCACAGCCAGCCTCAGCTACTCGTGAGGCTCTCCACAACTTAGTGAGACTGTGTTTCAAAATAAAGAATAAAAAATAGGACTGGGGGTATAGTTCCAAGGTAGAATGTGCCTGGTTTCAATCCCCAGTGCAACAGAAAAAAAAAAAAAAGAAACAAGATTGTATTTTTCATTGCAGCAACTCAATTTAGCATGTAGACTATTTTTATATTATATTAATTTTTGTAATGGTCATATAAACTAGGAAAAAAAATTACACATCGCCGAGTAACTTGCCATTCCTCTAATCCATGGACAGTCAATCCTAGAACACCAAAGCTGTCCAGCCAGTTAGCACCAAGTATAGTTTTCAACTCTAAGGGTGCTGTGTATGGCCTGCTAGTCAGTCTCAAATAAAACAAGTAAGCACATTGAATGCTGGCTTAAACTAATTATCAGAAAAGTCCATACTCGGATTAAATCCCAGTTTTTTAGGGCAAAAATACTTGCCATATTAGATACTTACAATAATTTTTTAGTAGTCTTTGGCTTTTTCAATCTTGTTTCAGGACCCTAGAACAAAGTATTCTTAAATTGAGAAATACCACTTCCAACATTAGAAGCACAAACATCAAATAAGCTATCCTCAATGATAGAAGAAAGAATAAGGGACTAATCTATGCCTTCTAAATATTAACCTGAAGAAACTTAAGAAGAATAAAGAAACTCAAATGTACAGTTAGAGGAGTGGCACTTATTTCTGCTTGTTTATTGGAATAGTCTATGGACTTTACACAGGTGCCTGGGTCCCCTCCAGTTAGAGTCTTCGGGGGTAGGGCCAGATGGACAGTCATGTGCAACAAGGGGGAGCACTCTGGTCTAGGTCCCTTCTATTTCAAACACTATTCCAAACACATCGACATGCTCACTGAGCCATTTGCACAAAACTGGTTATATATTATTTACAAAGTTTGAGTACATATAGATGGTATATATTCCCTGGTCAGATAAGTAAAGTGAGTGACTTAGCATCACATTCTCCTGCCCCTCAGCCAACTCTGAAAGCTTTGATTTTTTTTTTCTTATGAGGTTGCTAATCAAGCTACAATATCTTTCAGATTTACTATTTCATCTGAGCACTATACACAAATGAGTATATTTATTTAAAAGAAACCAGGCATTCCAAACTATAAGCATCTTAACAATTTTTGCCTCCTGCCAGTTTTATTATATATACATGTAGCAATGCAGCTCCACTATAAATTATTTTTAAAAACCACAGGGCAGACATATTTTAGATATAAATACCAGGTAGGAATGGACTAGAAAAGTACACTACAAAAAATTACTTCAAGAGCTTTCAAATTCCTATTCACATAATTTATTTTATATTTTCTTAGGAGATTTGTGTTCTAATAAACACATCATTTTTCAAGGGACACTTTTCTCAAATAAAATGCATGCCAAGTTTTTCTATGCAGCATGACTTTGTTTCTATGGTGTAGTAGATGGAATCTGAATTATTTGAATCTGAATTTACCTACAAAATCTCCTAGATCATTTAAATGCTATGAGATTGGAGCCTATGACAAATGTTCAGAAAGACTATTTTGAGCTTTATTATTATCATGTTAGGTATGTTTTATTAAAGCAGAAAACTATCACTCTTTTTATTATCAACTAATATTTCATCAGCCCCTATATTCAGATCATGCTAAAATATGGACAGGACATTGATGCTATAAGAAATTTCAAAATATGAGTCCATTGATATAAAAACTACATCTCTTATGATTGAAGATTTATATATATATAAAATGTATGTAATGTATAATTTTCTATGTTGCACTTGTGAGATAAATGCTTATATTTCAGAAGATTTTAACTGATATATGTGCCTTCTTCAAATGACAATGAAAATCCTTGAAGTGAGGGATCTTCACATGCTTGCTTGCCAGGGGTCTGAATAAAGGGTTTTTGTTGTATGTCTACACAAGCACATGCTTCTGTTTAACTCATTGTATTGGGCAGTTTTGATCGACAGACATAGGGCCATTTATGGCATAAATGATGGAAATATGCTTTGCATGCATCCAGGGCCCAGACTGCTAAAATGTAAATGTTACAATAATAATGTGTAGTATATATGCATCTTAAATAATCTAGAGCATTCATCTTGGATAAATATACTTTTCTGCATGAAATCGTATTTAAAAGCTAATTTGCAGCAGCAACTTTTTTTTGGTGACAATTCAATATTTTGTTCTTTTTGTGGGTGTCTGTTTGTTTGCAGTCAGATGAGTGAGCCTCATAGCGGTTTGACGCTCAAATGTGCCAAGTGTGGAGTAGTTTCAACAACAGCTTTGTCAGCCACCACCGCCAGTAACGCCATGTTAGTCCCAATCATTTACATCTTCTTGTTACAAATCTTTACAGTGCATGTGAGAAAATGCTATGATGAAAAATAAAATAGTGTTTGCTAATGCTTAAGTATTTGTAATTGGCAATTGCCTTTATAACTATGTGGGATAATCTCTAAAAGAATTAATACAGCTCACAATGTTATCAGCTTTGTGGCTTCCAGGTTAATGGCCTTGGTGCCACATATAAGAATGCTTTGTTGACGGGGGTTTGGTTGTGGCCTGGGGGCTGACATGCAGCTACATAATGTTGCTTTCTCTGTCTCTCAACAGGGCCTCTCTTTGGAGCTCCTGCGTGGTGTTGCCCCTTCTGGCTCTGACGTGGATGTCTGCAGTTCTAGCCATGACAGATAAACGCTCCATATTGTTTCAAATACTGTTTGCTGTGTTTGATTCATTGCAAGGCTTTGTTATAGTCATGGTCCATTGCATTCTTCGGAGAGAGGTGAGAAATATAATTCTGGTGTAAGAGATGAATGATAGTTGAAGGGTATATCTTTGCTAACAAGTATGATCTTTTATTTCAATTTTTTTTTTGTACTGGGGATTGAACCCAGGGGCATTCTATCTCTGAGCTATACCCTCAGACCTTTTTTAAAACATGGTTTGGAATACAGTTTCTCTAAGTTGCTGAGGCTGGCCTCGAACCTGAGGTATTCCTGTTTCAAGCTCCCAAGTACTGGGATTCCAGGCATGTGCCACCATGCCTGGCTTTAATATCTTGACCTTATTAAAACTGATTTCCTCCACTGGCGATTTATTAAGATTCAAAGCTGAAGAGAAGCTCTAAGGCATAGTTCAGGAGGGCCCCTGGCACTCTGAAAGTGACACATTATAATATATGGGTCTATACAAGAGACCTCACAGCAGAAGTGCCAAGAACCAGCAAGAGTAGATTCAAGAGGGGCTACCTGGAGCAAGATAGGTATGTTAGAGAAACTGGTAAATGAGAGGTAAGATAGAATATACTTATATAGGCATTGTTCATAAACATAATACAATGGTATTTTATGCTCATTCTCTAACATGTGCTTCTACACACAGCACATCCTCACTCCTCATATTAACTAATTATAGAAAATATTGATGATTAATGAAGAGTTCTTTTGTCTATACTAAATTGTGTTAAGGTTACTAAAGATGAATGGTTTTGATATGGAAAATTTTAAAAAATGAACACAGTGGGGTGTGATACACAATAATTACTCCAAAAACCGTAGACCTATAGTCACAGCATTTCTCCAGGGAATGGCTGCAGTTTGCTGTCAGCTGTGGGGGAAGAAGTTGTTCTTCATGAGCGAAGACATCAACCAGCACCAAATCCACCAAGATAGTGAAATATTATAGATTTGAGTTTTTAGGGATAAAATATTGTTTTCCAACCAGTGGGAAAATTATTCTAAATGCTTTCAAACACTGACACAGTATTTACAAGGTTTGTGAGTCATTTTCGTACTTGCTCTGGGGATGAGTGGTGACTAAACACACTGACACAGTGCCATGCTACAGTGCCACGCTGGTGATTTTGAGAAAACAATCTACTCTGTCATTTTGCATTATCTAGCTTGTTTAAGAACTTTATTATGATGTGCACATAGCAAAGAAACACATGTGAATGAGTGCACACCATGTATGTAGTTTTTGCAAAGATGTGAAGGCCACCAAAGGCTTTAATCTGACTTACCAGGTGGAGAGAACAATATTTCTGCACTGTTTTAGTAAAATACAGATGTCAACAATAAACCCACAGGTGCACTCCAAGAACATCATATGACGAAAACAGATGAAGAGTGACTTCATCTCACAAGGGGAAAAGGGTATTTCATCTTTAAAAAAAAAATCCAAAATAGCATACAATTGCCAAGCCTTGCTATTCCTTCATCACAAATTTCTACCTAGAATGTCAGCATTAAAATCTTCCAAATATTGAATTCTTTATGTACCAGAGTAAACGCTAAAAGGAAATTTAATGATAATTTAGATTATGTTCTTTTCCAACTATAACTATCTTGTGGGTCTAATTATCTCTAATGTCTTTAAATAACAGAATTGTTCTAAATGAATAAAGATATAATGTATTTTTGATAGACAATTCAGGATGAACTGCTGCAGACTTTAAGCAAGGAACATGACATACCTACATGCGCTTTTAAGAAGATATAATATATTACATATTAAGGAGTAGAAATGTGCCTCGTCTTTAAATAAGCTTCTCCCTTTTCTTCAGAAATAAGATTTCTAGATAGTCTTAGGCTGTCACCAAAATATGCAGGTTTTTAAGTGACAGTATAATGGCTTATTAATAAAATTTTCCTGTTTACATGAAGAAAAATACTTGGCATAAAAAGTCTTGATTTACATCAGAACTTTTCCATACTTGCTAATTAGACTGTTAACTGTCAAAAACATGACTTAAGGCAAATTAAATCAAATTGTAGAATAAGTGCCTCTGCTGAAGTAAGTATCTGTAAATACATGTTTTCTGCATTGATGGGGAATAAAAATATAGATATCATTTCTATTATTGTTGCATGTTCAATGATTAGTTCAAGTTGAATAATTTTACAACTGATGATAGCAGAGTATCATAACACTCTGTAGTTCTAACATTGAAATGAAAAATAATCATGTGTCCCTTTTTTTTTCTTCAAACCTTAAAAATACCCTGTAACACACTGTAAATACACAGATTTCAGTTGTGGGGCAAACCTCTTTCAGAATTCCTAAGAAGAAGAATTTTGTTACTGGAAAAGTAAAACGTCTTTGTTTAAAAGAGTTCTATAAATTCCTCTATGGGCTGATAGAATTTTTTTTTTAGGATGAATTATTTATTTATTTGCATTTTTATTGGTGCATTGTAATAATGAATGATAGTGAGATTCATAGTGATTCATTCATATATGCATATATACACATATATATATATATATTTTTTTTTTTTTTTTTTTTCCGTGGTACTGGAGATTGAACCCAGGGGCATCTACCTCTGAGCTACACTCCCAGCCCTATTTTTTATTCTTTATTTTGAAACAGGGTCTCACTAAGTTGCAGAGGGCCTCACTAAGTAGCTGAGACTGGCCTCGAACCCAATCCTCCTGTCTCAGCCTCCCAAGTACTGGGATTACAAGCATGCACCACCACGCCCGGCTTGCATACATTATTTGTCTGTTTCCTCCCCCATATTTACCCTTTCCCTGGCTTCCTCCCTCTCCATACATGATAGTGAATAACACTACATATGTACATATATATGAATGTATCACAGACATTTTTTTGACCTTCTAAATATGTATTGCCTGCCGCTAGCAATGGGTCTACCTGGTATTACTTCTGACCTCATTGTCCTAATATTGGCCATGTTTATAGAGAAAAGAAGGCCCTTCCATATCCTCTGTCTCCTGTCAACAATAGTTCCATAAAAATACACCTAGAAAGATGAAATAGCTGCTTATAAAATATTGGGTCATAATAGCTCTTAATCTATTTGATAGGAAATCCTAGAAATACAATTTCATCTCTATTGCTTCTTTACTTTAATCTAATTCTCTTCACAATGGTCTCAGACAATTCATATGGATTTTTATTACTTAAAATATATAGGCAATATGTAAGAACGATTTCTTTTTTATTTAGAGACTGGATGCATCTATCCTGTTTCTATGTATTTTTGACATACTCTAACAAAATTTGGTCCTTTTTAGTTTTTAGAGGTTGTCACAATATTAATTCATATTTACTTGTACAATCTTTCTTTGGAGGAAGATAGCCTTGTAGTTGAAGAAAGAGAAAAGAAACACTGTAATTGCGGCATTTTGAGTATGGTGTATATAGAGCCTAATTTATTTTAAATGTGCCTTTGCTTTTAGTGGGTCCAATTTTTAAGCTAAAATAATTCCTAATCTGGAAAGAAGGGAGAAATTATTATATTGGTACTGCCAATTCAATTATATTCCACTTTTTAAAAGCAAATTGAATATTTGGATAACTATTTGTTCTGATCTCTTCATAAAATTTGTATTCTTAAAAATACAGTTTCTTCTTCTAGAATACATTTTTCTTTTGAATTGCTTTAGTAAATCCCTCTGGGGGGAAAAAAGAGAAAACAAAATGGAGGAAAAAGAATTTTATAATTTCGAACCATCTGATTTATCGCAACACATTACTTTTAGCAATAAAACCTAGATCGTAAAGGCTAATATATAAATACTAATAAGATAGGGCTCTATTAGAACAAGTGTAAATGTTTCTTGCATTTATCCATTATTTGCTGATTAGAATCCATTTGGATTAAGCAGATAACAATATATACTGTTTACTATTCTACACATTGCTATGGAAATTGAAACTACACAAGAGTTATGAAACCTTTGAAATAGTTACTGTTGCTAGGAAACCAGTTTCTTGGTGCCTGCACATTCTTCTCATCTCTGTCTCTGGCTGTGCCTGGCTCTAAGACAATTTTACAGCTTGATGTCAGAAAGGGAAAATAACAAGATTGTGATACGAAATAAGCTTCAATAAAACCCTTTCACTAAATGGAAGGAAAAAAGGAAAGTGCTTAAATGGATAATTTTGTTGTGTCAGTGCGTGAGGATCCTTGTGGCTGTTCTGTACCATCAGTAACAGAGCCAAGCTCTTCTTTTCTCTTCCCAAGCACTGGCAGGAGGTCTGAGCTGCACCAGATGAGGTCTCAAAATCTTCATCCAGACCTGGGACTCGATTTTGTAGCAAAATGCTTAAAATAAACATGAAATGTTTGCTATTCATTATTCTCTCTCTCTCTCTCTTTCCCTTCCCCCACCCTACCACACCCCCAAACCCCTCCACCCTTTTGGGTTTTTTTGCCAATTTCCAATCCAGTCTTATTATTTTTATAAAGAATACTGACAATCTTGGTGTGGTGGTGCACACTTGTAATCCCAGTACTTGGGAGGCTGAGACAGGAGGATTGTAGGTTTGTGGCCAGCCTCAGCTAACTTAGTAAGGCCCTCTGCAACTTAATGAGACCCTGCTTCAAAATAAAGAATAAAACTTAGGGCTGGGGATGTAGCTTAGAGGTAGAATGCCTCTGAGTTCAATCCCCAGTACTGCAAAAAAAAAAAAAAAAACTTATAAAATGATTTATGAGTACATAGCATATTTGCCTATCTAATGTAAAGTCAATATTCTCCCAAAATAAACCAATAAATAAAGCCATTACTGACTGAGTAAGTAGCGATTTGGAGAGTCCATATTGCATGTAATAGAGTTCCCATGGAAAGTTGCACAGATCTCAAAGCTTGACTACATAGAGAGAAATTAAGCATGACTCAGTATGCAAAGGTGCATCTGAGCCTTTCCTTAATGATGAGTGGTGCAGGGGTTGAGGTGGCACTTGAAGACATAGGAATGGGTGATAGGAGACTTCAATGAATCATCAGGACCTAAGAGAAAAATGAGGTTGGAGGATTAAAGAAGTGAAGGTTTAAGATAGAAGAAGATGGAGAGATGTTACTTGACTTATGGTTCCATGGGATGGAGCCTATGGCCAAGAGTAGAGAGTTTGATTCTTCTCTGGGCTCACATGGAGGCATAAAGCAAGCAATGTGATCCCAGACACTGAGTGATTGTTTATTAATAGCCATTGCTGCAGCACCAAGAGGAAGATCATACTAATGAATACTAAGGATTTTTTGAAGACACAGCATTAAGAACTTTCTAGTTAAGAGTGTTCAGTGGTCTTGATAAGAGGTTCTTCTTTTTTTTTTTTTTTTTTTTTTTTTTGCGGTACTGGGGATTGAACTCAGGGGCATTCTACCTTCGAGCTACACCCCCAGCCCTATTTCTTATTCTTTATTTTGAAACCGGGTCTCACTAAGTTGCGGAGTGCCTCACTAGGTAGCTGAGGCTGGCCGCGAACCCAAATCCTCTGGTTTCAGCCTCCCAAATGCTGGGATTACAAGCGTGCTCCACCACGCCCAGCGATAAGAGGTTCTTCTGAGTGGTGTCATGAAAAAAAGTCAGATGGATTTTACAGAGCTAGTAAGTGACCTATTGTGGGGAGGATCAGGATACTGACTCTAACAGTTTTTAGCTTTCTTAGAAGTTAGTTGTGTATTGCTGAGAACTGAAGAAAACCTGAAGTGGGTTGCTAAGGTTGGTTTCTTTGCCAGGCTGAATTCAAGAAGAAATACATTTAAATATTTTTGTCACTTTGTTTCTAATAAAATAAGATACACACCTGAAGTGGGAGAATGACTGGAGGTACCAAAATAATCCTGGATCTTACCAGAACAGAGGATAGGGAGCACAAAGACTTCCTTCAGATAGAAACCTGAATTTGACACAAGCAAGGACAATAAATTCTTATTCCCATATATCTTTGCCCCAAATCACCAACCTCATTTCACCTACTTGTCACCCCATTTCCTAGGCAGGGGACTATGAATTCCACCTTTCCAGATTAGGCTATCCTGATTTACCATAATTGTAATTACATCATTAATACTGGCATCAGTCTTGATCTTCTCACATGGATCTCCAAGTCCATGCAAAGGCTAAAGAGGTTAACAAGAACATGGCAACAGATGAGTGAGGTAGCATCCATGAATAAGTTCAGACATGAAGAATCCACACCAAAGACTGACAAACTCTGGCATGCCTACCAGGTAGCATCCAGTGGGAGGGCCTCACACTGTCCACTCAGCTGTCCCTCATGCTGGGTGTCAGCACTGTGCTTCTGTCTATAGTGAGGAATGGTACCTGAACACAGGCATGTGGCTGGGAAAGTTTCACTTCATTCTCCTTCTAGACTCCCAGGGTCTTACCTTGCAAAATCATCATACTGGAAACAAAAAATTCAATGTGCCTTAAATAAAAGAATAAAATGAAAATTTATCTCATTATCTCTTTTTTGTATTTTATCTAACTCATAAACAATAGTTTATAGTATAGCAACTTAATTTCTGACCAGTTGGAAATAGTTGTTTTGGTTCATTTTTTCACTTAAACTATCCTGTTTTTGCTCGGTAATGTTCTAAGAATATAGGCAAAGAGGTACCCTGGAATAGGACCAACTTTCTAATCTAGAGACCTGGTTCCATTTTCAGCTCTACCACTTACTGTTATGATCTTGAGCAAGTTACTAAGCTCTCATCTATTCGCTAGGATAATGTCTGCCCCAAAAGAGATGGAAGGAGGCTGAAATGAAATACCTCCTGTGGGGAATGAGATTGTGGTGTCTGGTGTATAATTTCCCCTTCCTTCCTTGCACATTTGCATGCTAAAGAAATTCTGCTACATTCTCAGGTCATATGTGTGAAATATCATCTAGAAAAACTTATGGCCCAACAAACCGATACAAAAAAGTAATCCAAAGCTAAAAAAGGTACAATAATTTTAAACATTGGGTGATATATTCTTTAGGATTCTAATAAAGAATCTTTCAGATTGAAATTTGAGGCTGCAGTCCATTTCTCTTATATTGCATAGCAAATGACAGGTCTTCAATTTTTGTTTCTCTTGTTATGAGAAAAATCAAGTAGCATTTTAACAATGTAAAACCATTCATGCTGCTTATGTCAGCTGGCATAATATATATGAAACCAAGGGCAATACATTATTTTCAGAATTAAATTATATAATATATAAATTAAAAAGAGCTGAGCCATTAATTATGAACATTAGAAAACAGTAGTAGACACGAGAGTCAGAAAAAAAAATCATATAAGAAACTTCTGTCCCCCCCACAAAAAGTAATAATCTCAAAAGAATAGGAAGCCAAGAAGAGTAGCTGAAGGTAAAACTCTTTTTAAAAGGTGAGGTGTGGGGTCTGAGCAACTTGATAGCTAAATACAGAGCCCATCTCAAACTGTGCACTCTTTCCTGTGAGGTTTCTCTAAATTGCAACACTGCCAAACAGTGCTCAGCGCTCTTCCCCAGAAATCTCTAAATCTGGCACCGACTTTCACAGTGACACTCTGCCAGCTGCCTTCAGAGCAAGGACCAATTGAGAAGCTTGCAGCTTGTTTCTGCTGAGAAAAAACAAATCTCTCTCTCTGTGGGGGAGACACAGGGGCGAGACACACCCCTGTAACCATCTTTGAATTCACTTCCCACCCAGGAATCTATCCACAACAAGGTTTAACAGCATTTTTCAGTTTTTAGAGCAGACCTCAGTTGGGGCTGTCGGGATGGCTTTGGTGGGCATGGTTGGATCCTTTTAGGAGACAACCCTGATAACTTATTGTTTCCACTTCTCCTTATGTTTTAAGATGTCTCTTGCCATATTTTCTCTTATTTCACAATATGTCACCAAATTTCCTCAGAGTCCTTCAAATATTCCAAAGATAGTTCATATCTGTTCCTTACTATTCTCCCAAATAATTAATCCTCTGCCAGACCATCAATATAATGAAAAGAAAAAATGGAACTATAGATATTAACTATGTCACAATTTAGGTCAAATATTTAATTGTTACCAACAGATTTATTTAAAAAAATTTTTTATTGGTCTCAAGTAAGTTGTTTTTAATGTTCATTTCACAAGAACTCAGAGTTGTTTTGATAATATCTAATAATAAATTAAATTAAAATGTTTCCTAAAATAAATGATTCATTCTCCATAAATAGCAAATCATACTTGCTATCTACTATTGTAAACATGATTATTGGCAAAGATTTTTATCTCAGCGTGGTATAGTCTGATGTAGATTCTGTTTTATTTGACTTATTTTTAATTTTCTTATGCTTCTGTTTGTCTGGAATCTTCAGGATTCTTGTAGACTTGCTTTTTTCCTGCTTCCAAGCTGTACCCCTACCCCTTTTTTATTTTTTGTTTTGAAACAAGGTCTTGCTAGGTTCCTGAGAGTCTCACTGAGTTTCTGAGGCTGTTCTCGAACCTACAATCTTCCTGTCTCAGCCTTTCAAACACTGGGTGCAGCACCACACCCAGCTTAGACTTGCTTTTTTAAAAAAAACTCCAGTTCTCTATCAGAACAATTCACATTGATTCACCAAAGATTAAAAACTCTCTTTGTTTACCTGATAAAAATTCAATTGATTACCAAGATGTTTCCAAATATCTGTGACTGCTTTTTTCCCAGGTAGTGTCCTGCCAGAAGCACCTTTTTTTTTTTGATAAGGAAATATGTAGTATAAAATCTAGTCTGATCAGTTTCTTTGACAGTGTTGACAAATATTTAAAGTCAATCCATCTAGATTGCTCCAATGCATTTCTAAGGTTTTAAAAATTGACTGGAGTATTTGGAATTAAATGAAATTTCTCCTGCAAAGCTTTCTGTATTGAAAGTATCAGCAGCACTAAAAGTGTCCTAGAATGTAACACTTAAATTATGGCATTTATAAGACCCTTAAGATAACCTTGAATTTACTGGAGAATTTTTATGCTTTTGATTTATATTTCTCCTGAACAGCATTGACTGATTCATAAAGCTGACATCATTCTCCAGTATAGAAATGCCCTTAGTCCACTGTCATCTTTGGGAATTTGGTAGTTGGAAGTTATTGATTTTGTGTGTGTGTATGTATGCATGTGTTCTGAAAAAGAAATTTCTTTTATATCTCCTTCAAGCAACTAGATAGAGATTTTGAAAATAAATTTAAAGAAGTTACTTTCCCATATTTCATCATCAGCCCAAAATATTTTTGGACAACTATGCTATGAAGGAGTTAAAATAGAGAATGGTTAGCCAGGATCAGTCAAATTAATATTTGATATTACTATAATGCTTCATATTTTATATATGCCAATATTTAGTTGTAGATTTGAAAGAAATCTTCATGTGACAAGTTCCAGGAGGGCAACCTTTCTAACATACTATTTATCTTACTTTATAAATTGTGCTTCTTTAACAATTGCCTTGGGGTACAAACAGGAAATTAGCTTATACATATTTTTCTGACATTGGTCCTTAGGATTTTTTTTCTAAAAACAAATATGCTTTCTTAGTGGTTTCCACCATTGAAATTTCTGCATAACAGAAAAAGTGGTTATCTGGCAAACAGAAGCCAGATTACTACAGTCAGATTTTCTCTTACTTGGGTTCTCAATCTCCCCCCCCCAAAAAAAAATCAACGAATGAAGTTGTAGAATACAGAAGGGTAGACATGGGATTATGAAAGTTTAATTTAAGCCAAGGAAAAATAGAAAGACAGAATAATTCTTATAGGGGATAGGGCCCTTGAAAGAGAGTAGAGGCTAAAAGTTCTCAGGGAAACAGTTTTTATCCCCTTTTGTGACTCCTCATTTGTTCCCTTGTAATTGGTCTGCCTGGTTTGGATCCTGGGGGCCCAATGTCTGTGGTCCAGTTTCATTCCTTAATTTGAATCTTAATCTTGCAGGTTAATGGGCACTTCTAATCTCCTGTCACCATGTCTGCCTCCCCATCCTTCCCACTGCAATCATTCTTGGGATTTGTTTGCACTGGTTGTCCTCAGAGTTCTGCAGGAGAAAGGAGCTGAAATTTTATTTTAACTTGCACTGCCCTTGCCTGGTCATTGTTATCCCCATATTGTATTAACCCTCCCTATTTCTGTTGTTTTTACAGATAGTTTCTTTTAACCCTTTCTGTTTCTAGGTCGTCTGTCCTAAACTGCCTAGTTGTTTCTAGTTCATCATTACCAATGTTCTATTATTAATGTGTCACTTAATAACCTATAGCAATGGCATTTTAATCTAGAAAGGAGGAACCTGAAAGCATTTGCATTGGAAAAACCCATCCCCACTTTGTCCTGGCCTCATCTCTTTCACTGGGAGAAGATGATTCAGTCCTAAATATTTATCCAGTTCTTTAAGAAAAAATGATGAGACTAAATTTCATTGCCCTTGTACTTTTTTGGAGCAGGGGGGTAGTACTTAGGATGGAACCCAGAAGCATTCTTACATCCAGGCTACACCTCTAGCCCTATTTTATTTTAGTTTTTAAATTTGAAACAAAGTCTCACTAAGTTAATCTGAGCCTTATGAAGTTGCTGAGACTGGCTGCAATCCTGTCTCAGTCTCCCCAGTGCTGAGATTACAGGTGTGTGCCACCATGCCCAACACATTTGTACATTTTATTGGTTTGAAAAAAAGAAATAAAAAAATACCTTGCTGACTTATAGCAGGCAACTTTTCATTCTTTTTGGAGGAAATTCCAGATTCAGAAATACTAGAATCAGCTAGGTATGGTGACATGCTTTAATCCCAGTACCTGGAAGACTGAGACAGGGAGATTATGTGGTAATTTAGCAAGACCATATTTCAAAATTAAAAATTAAAAGGGCTGGAGGTGTAGCTCAAAGGTAGAACAGCCCCTGGATTCAACCCCCAGTGCAGGCAGGCAGGCAGGCAGGAAGGAAGGAAGGAAGGAAAGAAAGAATTAGAATGATAGAGTGGATGAGTGCTGGAGAACCCTGAGCTCACACTACAGTCCCTTCTCTCACAGCTGTCAGAGCCTCAGCACCAACGTTAGACCCTGAGCTGGAGAAATGGAAGTGGATGGAAGCTTCATTACTGGGCCACTTGGCCAGTCTATAGAGGTGACTGAAGTTGGTGTCCCTTTCCAAACCCTGAAGTTTGGGAGAGAGGCCACTAGTGACTATGAACTGGGTGAGAGGACAAAGAGGAAGTGGAAAACAACTTCATAGGCTCAGGGTATATTTTTCTAACCCATGCATATGCTATACACATCTCACATCCAAACAGTGACAGAACATTAATGTATTGTTATTTTTCAAAAGTAAAGATCCTCACATGCTTCTCTTGGAAGTCTCTATAATGGTGTTTCTGTATGATAGGGGAAATACATTACTGTGCTTTGTTTTTAATTTAAAAACCCATATTGCAATAAGTAAGAAGGAGAATATTAACAACATGCGGCCAGAAAAGAAAGCATCAGTGAGATGAGCTGGCTGTTGGCTGGGGATAAGTAGCTACTTGTGAAAATCTCTACCAAGAACCTCTGAGGGGCCTCAAGAACCACAGGAAGTGAGATGGAGGTGTTGATGTTGTGGCTTTGAATGCTCAGAAAAACTACCGATTGCATTTGCTCTCTATAACTGCCATCTGTGTTTACTATTCAGCTATTCATGTTTACAGATTTTTTTTTGGTACTAGGGATCAAACTCAGGGTCATTCTATTTCTGAGCTAAATCCCCAGCCATTTTTTAGTTTTGATTTTGAAACAGGGTCTTGCTAAGTTTCTGGGGCTCTCCTTGACCCTGTGATCCTCCTGTCTCAGCCTCCCAGGTCCTGGGATTACTGGCATGGGCCATCACACCTGACTGTAGACTTGCCCTTTTAATAAAGGAATTAATGTGATGTTCTTCAAACTTGTGATATGTTTGCTCCTTATTAGAATGTAATTCTGAACCAATGTTAAGGAAGCTTGGCTAGGCCAAGAGACAAAAGTAGAGCAGTTTTGTTTCCTTGTCATTTCATTGTATTCTTTTTCCATCAGGGCACATCATACTTGAAAGGAGATAAGAAGCAGTCTCCCCTAGTTTCTTTATGTGAGACATAAAAGGAAAAAATCCTAAATCAATTCTAGTTGAATGACCATTGAGTAATCTCATTTTCACAATGTTTAATGCTGTTATGAAGATCATGCCATGCCAAATAGTAAATCCCCCTTGAAAGATACACATATTGTTTGTAACAATGGAAATAAATCTGCCCTCTGGTAAGAATTATTAGAACTAAGCCAGATATGGCCATTTTGATAGCTCCAGAGTTCCCAGCACTTCCCTCTGTAGATGACAGCAAGTCATTTATTTCTTTGGTCTAGAGCATATCAAAGATGTACCAGTGTTTGTATTAAGAAGTAAACAAAATGAGTATTATATCATAAAGAAAGATAGTCATTTCATCATAGTTGATTGCCAATATAGACACTATCTTGTCATTATCAAGACACAAGAAAATAATTGTTTTTCCCCTCAGGTTCAGGATGCATTTAGATGCCGATTGAGAAACTGCCAGGATCCAATCAATGCTGATTCTTCAAGTTCTTTTCCTAATGGCCATGCTCAAATCATGGTGAGCTTTTCTTTTCCCTCTGATTGTTAATTAACTCATAATTTCTCAAGAGAATTAAAAAAAACTTTGTTAATAAATCATAAGATTTGGTATCAAATCTTATTTTGAGACTTCAGCTTTAGTTCACTAACAGACTTAGAACTTTGATACCAGATAAGTATTCTATCTGGATTTCTTGGGAGTCCAGGATCCATTGTTGTCCCCCTTGAGTGTTGAGTGTGGGTGTCCTATGCAACGCTGTGGAATATTTTCCTCCTTGCTCAGCATTAGGAATTATGACTTGCACATAAGACCATAGGGGCTTGTTTTTGTTTTGTTTTCAGATCAGAACACTGTATATGTGCACATCTAGTCTTACAGCCATGATGATTCTAACATGCCTTCATTGCATGTTGGAGCTATCACAGGAGCTGCACCCCAGCCAGTTATATCAGAATATTGGCAGGTAGGAGCCAGGCATTGTTGGTTCTAGTGTAGAGCCCAAGATGAGGACCACTGTCTAAAGCAGAGGAGTAGCCATCCTTCCAGTGAAAGGTCTATACTGTTCATGAGTCTTGATGATTGTTGGAATTAGGAATACTGTAGGCATAACCTTGGTGTGTTTTAGAAATGAGATACAATTTAAACTACCGCTAAAAACAGATTAAATAGGAAAGGATTTTTTGTTACAGCATATTTGATTTGTTATTAACATTTTTTTGGTCTAGGCAACATAAAAATGGATTAAATGATACATTAATAACTAATATTTGAGACAGAATATTCAATTCCTTACCAAAAACAGATCACTACGAGCATCTCTAATTTAAAATATCTCTAAGGACAGGCAAATGATTGGAAGACCTTGATCCTGACAGGGTAGTTTATCATTTAAATCCTGACAGGATTTATTGTTAAACAGATTTTAAAAAACTAAACGGGTTAAGAGTAAGAGGTTGGGGAAAACAGGATAGAACCAAACTCCAGCAGATTGTGGACTACCTGTGTCTTATTTACTCTTCAACTGTAATTCCTAAACCTGGAAGCCTTTTTTCACATTTAAGTGAAAATGAATCATTACAGGATCCTGGTTTGAACAGTAAGGATTTTTCAAAGTTGTATTATAAGATTTACATTAAAAGCAACATATTCAAATTGAATGCTTAAAAATAAAAGTAACAAAGACATTTATTAAAGTATACTTATAATAAGGAACATTCTGATCACTTTACTAAAGTTAGAGAATTGCCTTAATATTTTATCCTTTTACACATGGTGGTCAGTTTCCAGACTGAAGATGACACTAAGTATTGTATTGCCTTTTTAAAATTGTGTACAATGTTTCTACTGATTTTATTCAACACATGGTCTCTAGGAAATGCTTTTGAAAGCAATCTGATTATTCCTTGAGAAACTTTCTTACATAAAACACCAATTAATAATACCAATTATACCAATAGTACCAATTAATACAAAACTGGTACTGCCTACTCAGATATCTAAAAATTCCAGATCATATGGTTAGTAAAAGACACTCAAGATCTTAATTATTTCTCGTTACAGACAGACTTTGAAAAGGATGTAGACATTGCTTGTCGATCAGGTAAGAATATTTGGGTCTTGAAAATATAATCATTAGGACTGTTAAATCATTTCTGTGGATTTTTATTAGAAAGAAAATACTGTGGCTCGCTCATCACATATTCATGTGTATGAATAAAGATCTGTCACCTGGAAGCCTTGAAATGGCACAGTGCTTGTGTAGAGGAGGAAAGATAGAGAATAAGAAATAGGAAAGAAATTAAGAATAGTTCATTGGGAACACCACAACAGCAGATAAGCATTGACATGGAGACATAAGACTTCCATCCCATCTAGTAATGATTGCTGTGAGTGAGGCCAGTCAATTTAGCCTCCCTGTTCCTCAATTCCATCATGAAAGGAGTATAGATTGTTGCAAGGATGAAACATCAGTGTGTGTGTGTATGCATGTGCACTATGGCTGTGATTCCTGTATTTTAGAGGGGATTAGGAAAAACCATGAAGCACACTGCACGTTAGAGTGCTGGGATCCCATTGACCTCATGGTTGTCCTCCAGCCCTTGGCTAAATTCTTGCCAGAGTAGATGACTTGGAAGCTTTAAAGGAAACTGCATGTTTTATATTTTAGATAGTTCCAGTTGTTGGAAAATGTTCCTTTAAACTGGGACAAAATATACTTCATTTTTCCTGCTATTCAGTGGTCTTGGCACTGCCTTCTAGACTAAGAGTGGATATCTACCTCATATAAATATCCAGATATTTGAAATCAACTCTCATTTAGTCCAATCCAAGCTTTTTCTCTCCATATTAAGCAAGGAGTGTTTCATCATTCATTCTGCATAACACCCTCCCAAGCATGGTGCCCAAAGTAACCTCCAAATTGTCAATAATTTTAAATTATGGTACAAAGTGTATAGATATTTATCCAGCATTTATCACAGTTGACTCTTGACCTATATTATACCTTAGTTCTTTCAGGTCAGCATATCACCCATTTGAGATTGTTTAACCACTGGAAGTTTAATAAGAATACCTTCTAGAGCTTTAATCCAACTGTTGATAAAGGAGTTAAGTGGCATAGCCACAGTGCATATGTTCAGTAAAGCACTCCTTCCTTGCTCAAAGATTCCCTTTGAGTATAGTTTTCAGATTCAACTCATAGCTGTTAAATGTTATGTAGCCAGCATGGTGGCACACAACCATAGTTCCAACTACTTGGGAGGTTGAGGCAGGAGGATCACTTGAGTCCAGGAATTGGGAGACCAGCCTGGGAAACACAGAAAGACCCAGGTTAAAGAAAAAAAAAATCTATGTAGAAGCTCAGATCACGATTTTTGTCACAGTCACACCAATGAGAGAATAATTTCATATCCTTGTTCCTGACGTCAATCAATACTTCATGTAGAGTATGGTCATAGCAGAGCAGTAAAATAAAGATTTGGAAACCCATAGTTGAATCTGTGTAGATTACTAGGAATCTCCCTTCTTGTTGAAAAGTCCAGATTAAAATATTGCTAAGATACAATCTCACTAGTGTTTGATTTCCAGAATCTTCTATTTCCTTCTTTGGATAACTAATAAAATATCTTCCCTTTGCTCCAACCACCTTCTATAATCACTCAAAAATCACTAACCATAGTTATGTTCCAAGGTAGGATGTGATTTGTCTTGATCTAGAGGCTTAAATTTATTTAAAATAATGAGATACCTGTTTAATTCCTAATCCTTCATCTTGAATTTAGTTTCTTTTCAACCTCCTTGGGTGTATTCTTTACAATTGCTTGACAGAGAAGCAACATAAAAGCAGACAATTTTCTTTTCTTTAAGAACTATTCACATCAAACCAGTAATTGTCAAAGTGTGGTCCCCAGACCAGCAGTGTTAGCATTACCAAGGAACCTGTTAGAAATACAAATTTTGAAGCCCTATCCCTGACCTTCTGGGTCAGAAACTGAGAGGGTAAAGTACAGTACCCAGTGTTTTTACAAGCCATTCATGTAATTCTGATGCATGGCCAGGTCTGAGAACCCCGTTATGAGACCAGCTTTCCAAGCTGGGATTCACCCTTTCATATTCATCCTGTTCTCTTTGTTACATTGCCAGGATTCACTGAATTCTGGGATTTAGCATTCCTAATGTAGACCAGTATCACTATATTATTAAAATAATTTTCCTAATGTCTTTATTTTTGATCAATGCCCTTTGTTGTCAAGCTCCTCAAGAACGTCTGGGTTTTTCAAGAGACATCTGTCCATGTTGAAATATATTCAATTTTGAGGTCTCAATTCATGGACGTTCCCTGAGTAATCTTTCCCTAAATTTTATAGAAATTCCCTTCCCTGAAGGCCGGTATATGTATCTGTTTATGCTAAATATTCAGGTGCTTTTCATTTTGTTTGTGTTTTGCCTTTCTCAACTTGATCAATTTCTCTCAAAAGTCCTCCTTCAACATTGTTTCATGTGTAGGAAGTATGACTTTGTTTATGTTGTATATTAAAATTTTGGATATATTTTAAGCTAGTATAGAAGACAAGCATATCTCTCATATGGAATAGTTATTATTTTATAAGAAGAATTATCTATCCCCAAATATTTAATATGTACAAATTTTCAGTAAAAATGGTTATATAATTGTTTTAAAATATGTTGACTATAACTATAGATAATGCTACAGTGGTACAAAACTAAATGTATCTTGTATAAATTCAGATTATAAAGTCAATACTCAGTACCAAGACTGCCTTTTGAGTTTACAGTATATTAATAAAAATATAAAATTATCTATATATTCCTAATGCAATATGATAGAGTTGTTTAACTTACTTTTAAATATTACTGCTATAAAATGTGAATTAAATTTTTATAAAGTTAATGATTAAAATATTATTTTCTGAATACTTTTTAAATGGATTTTATTTAAAGTATTAAACATCTTAACATACTTTGCCCCTTAATGTTTTCATATATAATTACTTCTGTAAGTCACAATTCATTACTGACCTATTATTATTTAAAGAAGCTTAGAAATAGCTCCTTGAAACTCAATCACTATACATTTTTTACATGCAGTAGTAAACTACAAAATCCACAACCACATTGTAGATTAATAAAAAAATACAGAGATGTAGATTTATCATGATTTTTAGTGTGCAAAATAAGGAGGCCATAATATCATAACTAGATGCAATATCTCTAAAGAAATAACTGGTGCATGTTTTGAAATAATTTTGAAAAAAATTTTTTTTTACTTTGTAATAGGAAAAGGCATTCATAATCTCCTAGTTTTCAATCTCTACACTAATGCACAATAATTATAGTTCTATTTGAAAATTGGGAGATAATAGGTAAAATTCAATGTAGTTGAAACTTTTCATGGTTTTAAAAACCAAATATTCTATGGTTAATCTACAAACAGTGAAATTCTAAATGAAGATTGCTCTACTTTGTAGACAAGGTAGCTTCGGTGTACACACAGTGCCAACTCTCACACAGCACAATTCTGCATGTTTTTAATATTAAAGTTACCAAGAATATTTTTGTAGAATTTTAATTTTTTCATACCCTCAAAACTGACAATTGTCTATAGCTAAGCATGCTTGAAGCTATCCTTCCTATAATACCCATAAAACATGGCTTTCTTTTATGCAGAAGAAAACTAAAATATATTTCAGTGAAGAATTCTGAATACTTTGTTGATTGGCTCATTTTTGTTTTGTTTTGTGTTTTTTGTTTTGTATACTTTCATACTACAAGCGATCATGTACATTTTTTCCTAAATAACTAATGTTTTTTTCAGGATTAAAATGGAATGGAATTTTCATAGGTGTGTGTGTGTGTGTGTGTGTGTGTGTGTGTGTGTGTGTGTCTGTGTGTATGTGTTGCTTAAACTCATTGGCAATTTTAGCACTCCCATTTCTCCAAATGAGGGTATTTGAATTTATGGATTGATCTTGTCAAAAAACTGCTTTTCTGTGGGTGTGGTGGCACACACCTGTAATCCCAATTCTTGGGAGGTTGATATAGGAGGATCACAGATTTGAGGCCAGTTTCAGCAACTTAGCAAGAACCTGTGGATAAAAGAGGGCTGCGGGTGTAGCTTGGAGGTAGAGTGCCCCTGGGTTCAATCTCCAGAGCAACAACAACAAAAAAATATTGCTTTTCCCTCCTATATGTAACTGTAAATCCTTTTGAAACTTGTATCTACCTTGTTCACTTCAGTGAATAAATGCTCATTAATTTTCAACATGCATAATTTGGGGGTGGGGGGAGATTTCTAGTCCAGTAGGATGAAGTTCCCATTTATTATCTCTTTCAAGAAATATTTTAATGAATAGAACTCAAACACTTTAGAGGAAAAGGCTTTAAGAAAAAAAAATCAAATTTGTATATAGCCATAATTTTATAAAAATCTTTTGGAGTAGATTGATGGAGAAAACTTCTCTAGTCATGACTTGTCCCCTGAGAAGTTGTTTAAGGACAGGACACTGAGTTTTTGAAAGCTGATTAATCGATATTCAGATATGCTTTAGCTATGGGCTACCTATGATCTGCAAGAGCATAACTTGCAGATCCATAAGGAGTGATCGAATAATCAGGATCATGAACAGATAAGGAGATATATAATTTGTTAAAAGACTATTTTTTTTATTTTAGTAAGGCAGTTGTTTAGCAGGAAGAGAGACAACAGATCTAATAATAAAAATAAGCACTAACTTTCTTCTATAAACTCTCATGCCCTAATTCGCAGTTCTTCATAAGGACATTGGTCCTTGCCGAGCAGCAACAATAACAGGAACGCTCTCCAGGATTTCTCTAAATGATGATGAAGAAGATAAGGGAACAAACCCTGAAGGGCTAAGCTACTCAACATTGCCTGGAAACGTCATTTCCAAAGTCATCATCCAGCAACCCACGGGCCTGCACATGCCCATGAGTATGAATGAGCTGAGCAATCAGTGTTTGAAAAAGGAGAATAGTGAGTTGCGGAGAACGGTGTACTTATGTACAGATGACAATTTAAGAGGGGCCGATATGGACATAGTCCATCCTCAAGAAAGAATGATGGAAAGTGACTACATTGTGATGCCCAGAGGTTCTGTAAATACCCAGCCATCAATGAAAGAGGAAAGCAAGATGAATATTGGCATGGAAACCTTGCCACATGAAAGGCTGTTGCACTACAAAGTGAATCCTGAATTCAATATGAATCCCCCTGTAATGGACCAGTTCAACATGAACTTAGATCAGCACCTCCCACCCCAGGAACATATGCAGAGTTTGCCCTTTGAGCCTCGCACAGCTGTGAAGAATTTCATGGCCTCTGAGTTGGATGATAATGTGGGACTATCAAGAAGTGAAACTGGATCAACGATATCAATGAGTTCTTTAGAGGTGAGTGAGAAGAGGTTAAATTTCTCCTTGATATTTGAAGAAATGTATGCACATGTGTATGAAAGATATGTATATACATATCTATGTATGTAGGTAGATAGACAGATAGATACATAGAAAATAGATGATAGATAGATAGATGATAGATAGATAGATAGATAGATAGATAGATAGATAGATAGATAGATAGATTCATGTGACACTGATGTTGAACAAGACCCTAGCTTTTACAGTGATGAATCACATAAGAACTTTTAGCCTATTGGGATTAAAATTCTGAACATAGGGTTTTTCTAGTAGTTCATTAGAATCCTCTGACTTAGGATGATGTTAAAAAAAATTAAAAACCCACTCTATTTAAAGTGATATCTCTCAGTCATAATTTAATTATAATGGGAATCAAGTAGGACATTCGGAAAAATAGAAGACCCTCTTGATATTTCTCAGGTACCAAAGGTCTTTTTGCTGTGTAAAATAGTGTCTGCTTGGCATTGCAAACTTAAACCAAGATCTGGATTTGTTTGTTTAAAGGTACCTGTTAAAAATAACAAAATTCAAGTGTTTTTCTGAGTTCCACTTTTATACTGATTATAAGCTAATTAATATTACATTAGAACAATATTGTTCAGGATAAATGTTTTTCTCCTAAGTCTTACAGAATGAAGATCACTAAAATATTTGGTCTTAAACTGTGAAGACCAAGAATCAGAAAGGATGAGGCCCAACCACATGGCCTTTGTGCTCCATAATTTACCAGAAGTAGAAAAGCAAACATCTCTCAGCATTTTTCTTGCCTATAAAGTAAAGTAGAGGGTCACCAACGGCTATCAGTATCATTCATATTATATTAGAATTAATGGCTTTAGATCCTAGGTATATAATGTCTTATTTTCTTTTGACATATATCCCGTTACTGATTTCTATATGACTTTTATATCCTTTACCTTGAAGTTTTGCTATAAACCTGCTACTGATATATGTTCAGTATACAATGTAATAAATGCATTCATTTGTACATATTGCCAATTGTCCTAATAAAGTAGATTATCGCATAAGATACTACTTACAAAAAGACAGTACGATTGGTGGCCAGCCCTTCCCATCAGTTATGCTGATTATGTATGTTCTAGTGTCTAAGGTGCCCAGAGGCAATTGTTCCTCCACTTTACCCGAAGCCAGGCCTTCCACTGGGTCATAATGAAGAGAGATTCTGAGATGATAAAGGAATGTGGTGCATAGTATAATATAAAGGCTTTTCTCAACTAGATCAAGGATGTTCTAGATGAAAATGGGAATGTGAATAGCATCTAGGAGAAAGCCCTAAGTTCTGAATCATCTTCAAACAGAATGGGTTTCTGAGGATAACCAAGTTAGAATCTTTTCTAGATTTGAAGGCATGGATAGTGGCAGTGAGGCCAAGTTCAACATCAGAACTTTCCTCTGGACAAAGACATTAAGAAACATTAGCATATTTCCGTAATATAACTTTCACATCCCAGAGACTAGCATGTCTGTTACAGTAATGGCCACATAATCATCAGCTAAAAATATTTAGGCAAAAATCACAAAAGTTTTTCAGTGAGTGTGCATATAATAATGTATTGTCAAATGTAATGCTAATGACCATATGTGAGTTTTCCATGTAGAATTGCTTGTTTAGAGGTGCTAAAGAGGTTTGGATGGAATGTCATTAAAATATTTTGGTTGTTGCAAAAATGTTTTCTATCTTAAAGCCTGAAAATCTAGCTGGTCTTGATATCATACATGTTATATATGCTTGCACAATAGACTGTATTTGCCAAGTACTGCTTTGTTCAGTTGGTATTTTTTCCAAATCTCCATATCCTTATTGTTAAGTATAAGCATCATGTATATCTGTGACTCAGCCAAAAGATCTGCATTTAAATGACTTAGAGATCACAAGACTTACATCTTGAAAAGAAAGGAAATTCAGGGTTCAGAATGAAAATTCAGTTCCTCATTTTCATTCTTTAAAAAGCTTAATAGTGATTGTCCATTTCAAGAGATAACTGAAAGAGAATATATAGATGTGAGAATGAATAATAAAATTAGCATTTATATAGCATCTTTCATTAGCAGATCCTCAAGCCATTTTAAAAACATGAATTAATTAATCTTCACAATACCTCTGTCCAATGGATAAGTTGTTATAATCTTCAAAGTAAAGCATTGGTTCAAAGTTACAGAGCAAGTGCATAGAAAATCTAGGAATAGAATCTTTCAATCCTGATCAATTCTGTGCTGTCTAGAAGAAACATCAGTGAGCCTAAATATTAGCATGAAGATAACTTTAAAGTTCTTTGTAGCCCCTGATAGATACTTGGCCTCATGATAAATAAAAAGTGAACTGGATAAAGCCCTGGTCCTCTAGGTACATACAGTAGCAGATCTCAGCTAGTAGACTGTGAACCATGAAGATAAAAGTCAGGGGGGTGGCCTTCTGTTTGAGCAGAGTGATGCATTGTCTAGTAGACATGTCACTCTGCTAGATGGTATCTGCAAGGACAGCTGGCGAAGATGATGTTCTGACAATACTAGAGGAAAAGCAGAAAGCTGCCTGGAGCGTGTATGCTCATGGAGGATCAACAGTGGTCAGGAGGTGTCCTGAGTTTTAGAAGATGATATGAAGATGAAAGTGAGTAAGTACATGGGTTATGGGACACCTGAAGAAATAAAATGATTTGAATCTTTGTCCCCTCAGGGTGAAAAGAGATATTAAATTCATAGGGACCTCCAGCCTAGGAAGCAGACAAAGCAGAGGATAGCCAGCTGCTTTGGGATCCTTTCAAGTCTATATTGTAAGGATGTGCATATTAATTCAGGAACTTGCCTCCAGAAGAGTGGGTTTTCACAAATTGATAACATCAAAAGAAGTGAAAAGAAGAAAAAGAAAAGGGTAAAAGCTGAGAGCTATAGCACTGAATACAGTATCCAAGAGAGAATAAACAAGAGTTGAAATAGAAAATACGAAGAAAGCCAAAGAGACTTTAGTGGGAGAGTGGGTGGAAGTACTTATTCATATGAGCAGAAGGCAATAAAGAAGGAAGAAGGCTCCCCACTGAAGGCAGTGCCAGCAGAAAAGGCTCCAGCCCTCTAGGAAGTTTGTTCAGTGCTCCCCCAATTATTAGGTGTAAAACAGATCACAAGTTCATGAAGTTTCTTGGTATAAAAGCTTGTCTAGATATTCTCCATGTCCACTATTACCTTGCTCTTGATTTCTTATAATATGTTATCTTTCTAACTCTGGTCATTCCTAGAATGGACTTGTTAAGCAATTCTGAAAACTTTAGGTTTTGAGTTTCCATGACTATGGAATAATTGCATTATTAATATGGTAGTGTTTTTCACAATGACTGGAGCCCTAAATGTCCTCTAGCTGCTTTGCTTAAGGTTAAGAAGGATTGTCATTATCACTTTAGTCATTTGCCTTGAAGTAATTAATAAAATGTGGTGAGTCCAGGGCATGTGCATAGAAGGGAAAAAAGAAAACTAGGATTTTGCTATGGATTAAGAGCAGGAAAAGGAGATATCATGATTCTCACGCACTTAAGGACTTTGAAATCTAGTTTAGATCTTGGATTGTAGCCCTGTAATAAATAAGCACTGTTTATTTTCTGGAAGATTATAGTGTCTTTTGCAAGAACAGAGGTCAGCATTGTTATAGGCCTGTTTGACACCTCTTTTCTCTATATGGCTCTGGATTAATACAGATTATGCGGCACTGACTTCTGGTTGGACTCAGCCAATAGGAAGCACAGGCAAGAGACTGGAGGCTGGGGAGAAGATGGAAACCTTGCCCTTTCTACTCTAGGCATCATCTTGTGTCTCTTTAGATACAGCTTCTGGCTTCTGCCAGGGCCATCTCCCTTTATCCATCTAGCCTACGGGGCATATTGGCTTCTTCTCCTTCTCCTTAGAATCTCTTGATGATCTCATGGTCTCATGACTTCTCATCTTCTCTATTATTTGAATTCTTGTCGAACATTTTTCTCCAATGTAAATACATTAAGTGATTTTTGTTGTTTTCCTGACAAATCTTGCCATAATTGTTCTTATCAATGAAGACATCTTAATAACTAATAAGAGTTAGATAGTATATTACAAAATTGTTTTACCCAAAACAGAAAATTTTGCTATTCCAGCCTTTCTGGCTGTTTATCTATAAATTCAAATGCATATCTGAAAACATTCTCAGATAAGTCTCCCTTCATTTGTAAATGGATGGGATGAGATACATTCTAGGCTAAATTTTATACACCACTTCTCCCTTGGTTGTGAATGCGCTTTCAACATAATGGCTTTTAAAGGTAAAATATTTTAGCGATAATGTCACTTTTACAGGTGCCTTTCTTATGGCTGTCATAAGAATCAAATTGTATAATATACATGAAAACCCTTTGAAAATTGTAAGGAGCACTTTAGATGTAAGGTTGTGTTATTATTAGATCATGACCATTATATCCTGAACTTCTGCAAAGAAACTTTAATGCTGCATTAAATTGATATTCAGGATATTAGACAAAATGTTATGGCCTCACTTGGGAACTGGGATACCCTGTCACTAACAGAAAATGCTATAAAACTGACCATATGCAGAAACAAGCTTTTCTTTCTTGTATTGTCTCATGTAGGTCTGGTAGAAGGAAGGCTTTCCCCTCTTTACTGCTTTCTTTTTGCTCTTGGATTAGGGACTTTTGTCTTTTATGTAGGCATACAAACAAAATTAGCTGGAATAAAACCCCTTTTTAAAAGTAATTATTTCAGACTTCATTGCCACAGCTGTTTTTAATGGAATTGCTATAAAAGCTTTCTCCTTGTGAGCAAGTTCACTGCTCGCCTGTAATAGAAACTTTTAATGGCAGTCACACTGCCATTCATTAGTCAGTGGAATTTATTACTTGTTGTGACTCTTCTAGTGTCTTGTCCAGCTTAATTTGCAGTGACACAAACAATGAAGTATTCCCTCTGAGAAATTATTCATCTTCTACCAGAGTTAGATATGGAGAAACACCTCTATGCATGTTTTCTCTAAGGATTCTTCTGAGTAGCCTGATACTATGGTGCATTTTCTCGCTTTGAAATCATCCTAAAGAATTCCTCCTTTCTATCAGTGATTAAGACTGCCATCCTGTAAATTGTCTTGATGCTCTTGGCTGTCAGTCAATTTATTCATAATGGCTTTCTTTTTTATATTTAGTCCACTTGCTTATTCACATCCTCCCAGAGAATTCCTGAGGAAAGTGTAACAACAACAAAGCAAAAACAATCAGTCGCATTCTTTTGGATTTCTCTGGCTGCCATATTGCAGCTCCTTCAATCCTTCATCAATAGTTTTATGAATGTTGACTGTTGTGGCATGCCCTTTGCTTGGTGCTGGGGATATAAAAGTAATTAAGATAGACAAGGATCCTGCTCCTATGGAGAATAAACTCTATGGAGAGAGATACAATTAGACATTAAACAAAAGAGTAATTTAAAACAGTGTGCTGCACTGGATAATTGCCATTCAATGTAAAGGGAAAATTTGGTTAAATATAGCGGTCTAAGAAGTCTTTGGATGTGGTAAGAAATAAAGTTGAGAAGGTGCATGGCTTGTGTAGAGCTGAAGGCTAAGGGAATGTTTCAGGCTGAAGAAACTGCAAGTGTGGAGTTTCTGAGATAGGAGAGAGCTCAATATATTCTCACAGGATCTGAAGACCCATCTAACTAATGTATAGTTCCTTAGGATGAAGAAGGAATAGGAAAAAGAGACCAGATTTTGCAGGGCCTTATAAAACCGGAAGTAAATAAGGGCTGTGAAGCAAAAGATTGCCATTCACATTTCTCAGCCAAGTAGCCTGCCATCCATCCATCCATTCATCCATTACCTTGATGGTTAAGAAAGGAAAGGATTAGGGACCAATAGTTATAGAAGATGGGATGGGACAGAGAGCTGGAGGACAGGAGACTACTAAAGTCATATTGACAAGAGATGAGTGTCGATGTCTGTGGAAGTAAAAGAGTAGCTAAAACAGTGTGGACAGATGGAGACGCATTTCTGAGGTAGAGCAGATAGCACATGTCTTTGGATTCAATGTGAGAGATGAAGGACAGTGAAGAATGAAGGGTGACTCCTTAGTTTGCCCAACTAGATACTCAACATTTTCTATGATGGAAAAGATGAGGAAGAGAAGGATGTTTGGAACTTAAACAATGGTACTTAAAATGATGAGGATGGGCAGGCCTAGTGGCACATGCTTGTAATCCCAGTACTTGGGAAGCTATAACAGTAGGATCACAGGTTCAAGGCCAGCCTCGGTAACTTATCAAGACTTAGTGAGACTCTGTTTCAAATTAAAAAATAAAAAGTGCGAGGAGTGTAGCTCGGAGGTAGGATGCTCCTGGGTTCAATTCCCAGTACCAAAACTAAAACAAAAAATAAAATCATGGGGATGAATTATGTTATCAAGAAGAGAATATGGGAAAGAAAAAACTCAGAAATCCAACATTTAGAAGGCATGGACATGAGAACGAGCCAACAAAGGAAGCTTGAAAATGAGCTGCAGTGAATGAAAGAAAGGAAAAGGAAAAGCTGAGATGATGAGTGTTTTAATGACAATGTGATTAACTTCCAAAGACTTCTGAGTCTAATAAGATGAGTATGGAAAATTGACCTTGGTATTTGACCAAATGGGGCTCATTAGAGACTTTTGACAGAAGAGTTTTAATGGAGGCTTAAGAATAGAATGCAAGTTGGGGTGAGTTTTAAGTGGGAAATTAAGAAAGGAAAACAGCATAAAAGAAACAGCATCTTCTAGGACAAAGAGGACTATTTGTTTCATGTTATTCTAGAAATTAGGGACATATGACTGAGGATTTTTTTTTTTTTTTTTTTTTATTGGTGCATTGTAATCATACATCTTTGTTAGGTACAAGCTGGTAAAGGTGTACATGCACACATTTTTCATTTAACCCTTCCCCAATTCCCGCCCCACTCTCTCGCCCTTCCTCCTTCTCAGGTTCAGTTTAGTGATTGACTTTGATATGTTTGTGTAAGAACATCATGGGCATTAGGGTGTACCCCCACCATCACCTTCAGTTAAGTCAACTTCTTTGTTCATCTAAGGTTTCTCCTTCTGACTGAAGGATTTATATCCTCATTAAACACTGTGCTATCACACTGGGTTATTTTAAATTTACATGTAGTATTTTTTTCAAGTATCAACTTATTAGAAAAACTGCTTTGGCCTTGTTTGCTCACTTTTCTTACTTGATTCTCATTTTTTTAAACAGACAGCCATTATTTTTTACCACTTTCAGACCTTACAACAGCATTTCACAGAGCTCAGATGAATACTTGAACCACAATGCAAGTCAGTCATCGTTTCAGCAAACTTCTGTGATTTGAAAGACTTTCTAATATACTGCACATATACCAAGGGTAGAAACAGACCAAAACTGAACAGAATTGGACACCTTGGTTCTTCCTTACACTACAAATTTCCCAATGTCTCATACTACCTTAAGATAAACTATATTTTGCACATCTGGAAGTGGAGAAGTCTGCTACTGTTTGTTATTGTTGTCTTGCTCATGAAACATCTCATATTAGAATGACTTTTAAGTAATTTTACTCAACACAGATTTTCTGTGAAACAAATATCATGTTAACATATTTTCTTCTTCAAAACACAATTGACATGTAAAAGTTGATATTTTTGTTCTTGATTTATGCTTAGAAAGCATCTCAGTCCCTCTACTATTAGCTTTGGACTTCCTGGGTCATCAAATTTCATTCTAGATGAGTTCTAGGAACAATAAGCAAAATATAACAAGCATTTGGCTATAAAATATTATTCAGTGTTACTGAGAAGATCATGAAGAAATGTTGGACTTAGAGTCAGAAAATCTTAATTGGAATCTTAGCTCATTTGCCTGCTACCCAGGCAGGGTGGGCAAGTTATTTTAACTCTACTGGTCCTTCCTTTTTATTCATAAAATGAGGATAATAAATATTTTCCCTGACCATCTCTCAGGGTAGGTAGCATGTCCAAATGTGAAAAGCACTTTATAAACTAAATAATGAAACAATCAGTATTGTGGGCACTTGAATAAAGTTACACAAATTTTTATCTCCTTTGACTCTAAATATCTGACTTACTTTTTCCATCTCCAATTTTTAATTCCTTGTTGCTTTAGTTCCCATCCACTCCCCACCCCACTCCCACCACCTTTAAGCTCTTTTGATTAAAATATGTTTGCTTCATTTGTTCATCCCTTAGTCTAATCTTTCAAAACTGCCAGTTCTGCTATACCCTGGTATTAGAATTTAATATTAATAAAATTAAATAAGAAAGAGAACTATTTGTAGGACTATATCCATTTTCATTTCCATATTTCACATTGATGTAGGTGACATCTGCACTCAAGCCACAGAATCTCTGGTGTTCTTCTGAGTTCCCATATTCTGTCCTTACCCCTGAAACATGGAGCCTTTAGCAACCTGTATTCGTCAGCATTTTCAATTCTTAGGCAACATGGTCTTGCATGGAGGCTCTAACAGGGTAACACATGGCTGTTTTCGTCTTTTGCAACAGAGAGCTCCTCAACGCATGCCCTCTCATTCTTCTAGCTAGTAAACTTTAAAAAAAAAAAAAAAAAAAAAAAAAAAAGATGTCGGTGTCTAATTTTTAAATGGAATGCAATGCTCATGACTAATGTTTTATAATAATTGCTTAAAACTAAGTGTTTTCATGCTTGAAATTCACTGTATTAAGGAAGAATTTTTCTTAATGAATACTTACAAAAATGTCCCACTAAAGTCACAGTGCCAAGAAGGCTAAGCACCAGGGAACCGTGTGGCAACTCTGACATTTAGTCTAGCATACAGCAGCAGAGTGTGGTGCAGTGCGGTGATGCCTGAGCTTATACAGCACAGCTAGATCACAACAGTGGCGGTGAGATGGCAGAGGAGGGCTGGGTTAAGTGCCTTCCCACACATTTTCTTCTTTCCAGATGACACCAGGAGCAGGTGGGATCACTATGCTGAATTTCTGTTGAATGAAGGAGTCTTTCTTCAACTCTCTCCCCAATTGTACCCGACTGCATTCTAATCTGAAGTGGCTTCACCAAAGTCATTTTTTTCTGAGATCTTTTTTCACTTTTTTTTAAAACAAAATCTTTCTTTTGATATATATCACCTGTCCATTGAAACATGCTTTGAGGTGTAATTTACACAGGAAAGTTCTGGTTTTATAATCACAATTTTAATTCTAGCTGCAGAAATGGAGTCAGAGTTTCCACTAAAGGACATTAGTGCTTTTCTTTCTCTCCTAATGTTCAACAGCTACAATAGAAAACAGTCTTCCACCTTTCATAGGTTTGATTCTCTAATACATTAGTAAAAATCATCAGTATTTAGATGGGAGCAAAGAGAAAGAAAAAGAACTTAGCCAAAAGATTTATGTATTTTCCAACCGCCTGAAAAGTACTCATTTAAACTATTCATTAATTCTTTCTGTGTTCACCCCTTCTCCCTCCAAGGGTGGGAAAAAAGCTGACTTAAAAAATCTGAAAGCCGGGCATAGTGGTACATTCTTGTAATCCTAGTACTTGGGAGGCTGAGACAAGAGGACCACAGATTCAAGGCCAACCTCAGCAATTTAGCGAGACCCTCAGCAACTTAGTGAGACACTATTTTGAAATAAAAAATAAAAATGGCTAGGGTGTAGTTCAGAGGTAGAATACCTCTGGTAACACACACACACACACACACACACACACACACACACACACACACGAAAAGAAACAGAAAAAAGAAAGAAAAACAGAAATTTGCTTTATTCTCTAAAAATTTGAAGAGTTTCTTAAACATTTAACAGACGTCGTCCTCTATATTTATTCTAAGAACCCAATGTTTATCTAAAACAGAGGCTCAAAATTACCTTTGTTATATCATGAAAATCATATAATCACGTGAGATTCCATTTTGTTTTTATCATATTTCCTGATTTTGTCAGGCCTACTGCCTAATCACTTTATCCCATTAATGAACGTTTATCTATAACTAGATTCAGAGATGGTTGAGCAGATGCAGAGCCACAAGGAACACTGCGAGACATTTTGCTGTAGTGCAGAATATTTCTTATTTGTTTTACTGAATTAGAATAGATACTTATTTCCTAAGAGTTAGCAATTAGAGGGAATTTTCTGCTATGGAGTAGTATCAAAATCTGAGAAATGTGTGAAAGAGACTTATACAGAGCTTGGACTTAGCCAGAAAGCCAGGTAGAATTTGGTAAGAATGAAGTCTGAATGTTGGTTGGTGAGAGGTTTGGAGGTAACTAGGTTATTTTCCTGATACAGTTCTGTGTCTGTAAAGTAGTTTTGCTGTAGTAGAACTAAAGTCTCTTTCAAGATTGAAATGTTTGAGGGAGAAAACATCTCTCCTTACTGAAAACTCAGTAAGGAGAACTACTGAAGTTAAGAAATCAAGATTAAGCTGGGCGTGATGGCTCACGCTTGTAATCCCAGCGTTTGGGAGACTGAGACTGATCCGGGTTCCCGGCCAGCCTCAACTACCTAGTGAGGCCCTCCGAAACTTAGTGAGACTCTGTTTCAAAATAAAGAATACAAAATGAGGCTGGGGGTATAGCTCGGAGTTAGAATGCTCCTGAGTTCAATCCCCAGTACTGCAAAAAAAAAAAAAAAAAAAAAAAAAAAATCAAGATTAAAAAGCCTGTGTCATTTATTGTTCAATTTTTAAGAAAACTCAAGATGAAAAATATAATAATGTAGATGGAATATTTTGAAATTGCAAAAACCTAGTAATTTATCTTAGGTGAAGGAAATGTATAATACAAAGAAGCAGGATTATCTTTATTGAAAATGATGGTTTTCGTTTTCTTTGAATGACTAACATAACTTTATTGATTTTCTCCTTTTTAAATACATTAACAGAGAAGAAAATCACGTTACTCAGACCTTGACTTTGAGGTAAGTTTCTAAGAATTATTTAAAATTTTTAATTTTGATTGAATATTGATATATAATAAATATTTTACTCTATGCAGCTATATAGGTGTACTACCAAGTTTGATTTGGTTAAGTAAATTAAAATTTTTTATTATAATCCATACTGGATAGATAGTTGAAGACAAAATTTGTAAAGTATTTTTTACTTTAAGTGAATACTGAACTGAACTTTTCTGGAAAAGTGAGGTATCTATTTTATAAATGCTAAGCTAAGTGGACAATTTATGGTGGAAATTGAAGGTGATCAATTCAGTCTGTTTGTTGGAAGATGGGAATGTGGGTTTTCTGATTTTTATATTCGAGACAGGTTTTTTGATTTTACCTCAGCGGCTACCTGGATAGTCCTATGAGCACACTTAGGTTGGTTAGCAAGGCTTTCTCTGGGACTTACTTGCTTGGTGTTCTGATTACTACTATTTAGGTTCTCGGCAGTACATTCAGATTTATTTTCTAATAGCAAGTGTTGGTTCAATGTGCCCCTGTGTTTAGTAAATGTCTTTTCACAGATATAAACAAGATGAAGATTTTCATTTTCCAATTTACATTGAATTTATATTGATGCTGTAATATTGACACTGGAAGTTACTAAAATCATACCATTTAAGCAGCTTATGCTAAGCACAAAATTAATGATGTTTAAGCATCACATAAAATGCACTTATGCTTGATAATTGGATATGATTCATAGCCCGCTGACATAATTGGATATGATATAATTTTCTCCAATATATTTGTACCCTTGTGATGCATACATAGAACTCAATACTCTTAGCTGATATTTTTTAAATTACAGAAGCCTCCTGGAACATGGAAACTCCTAATTCAATCATTTCATTTATATAGATGAATGTTGTAGCTCTACAATGTATAAACTGTACAGTGTACAAAAGTGAGACTTGTTTTTATTTACCACAATGGTTAACAATGGTTTTACCTTGAAAAAAGTTCAAGGAAAATTGGTTTTTCTTTCTCAATAATAATTGAGACAAGATACAAAGTAACGATAAAGAATCTGACCTCAATGTTTAATATCAACTCCATTGCAGTAACCTGGCATAGAACATTTTATTGTATGCAAAGTTATTGGCATAAAACACCAAGACTATAATTGAAATAAAAATTACTCAGTAGTCTTCACATTTAGAGTCTTTAGTGACTTTTAAGGAGCAGATATTTAATATTTTAGGGCTTTTTTTCTATTAATTCTTTAGACAGCCAAAAGTAGAATATATATATAAAAGCAAAAAATTGTTATGTTAGTACAAAGGGGAAGAGGTGCAAATTAGCCCACTAGGCATCAATGGCAAAATGCAGTGAAGTTAATTTAAAATTAAACTTCAGGAGCCAGGTGTGGTGGTGCACGCTTGTAATCCCAGTACTTGGGCGGGTAAGATAGGAGGATCCAGTTTCATGGCCAGCCTCAGCGACTTAGTGATACCCTGTTTCAAAATAAAGAATTAAAAAATAAGTCTGAGGGTGTAGCTCGGAGGTAGAATGCCTCCGGGTCCAATCCCCAGAACTGCAAAAAAGAATAAATAAAAATAAAATTAAACTTCAGTACAATCAGCCAAAGTTATGTAATCATAAGCACCGAAGAGAAATCTAATCATACTGTGTCACTGGGAGCATAAGAACAACTGTTCTTTTTTCATCTACTCTCTATGGAAACTGCTAGCAGAATCCATAAGCTAATACCTCACCCTATGTTTAGTATTCCACACTTAGAACCATAGTATTAACAAAATATTTGCTAATAATGGAGAAAAATTGCAACACAAGAACCCTGAAATTTTCTTGTACGCTTTAATTCCTAGAGTTATTGAGCGACTGCTATCACTGTCAGAATTTGGGGGAAAAACTTGGAGACATTTTCTTTACCAACTACTTAATGTGACTCCCTTAGTCTCATGTGCAATTAAAGGGAGGTGATAGGTATCTCAGAAAGATTGTATTCAGAAAAAGTATTGCTATATATGTGTGTGTGTGTGTGTGTGTGTGTATATTTTTAGTTACTGTTCCATAGGGGAATAAATTTATTAGCATTAGGAACTATATGGAAACTTGATTAAATGGAGGGAAGTTAAAAGAAATCACTAGCATAGGTTATGTGTTTCAAGTGATATGAACTAAGACTTTCAGGTTCTGAAAGAAAAGTTTCTGTTATAATGACAAGTATGCTCAACTCTGTGTGTGTGTGTGTGTGTGTGTGTGTGTGTGTGTGTGTGTGTGTATGTGTGTGCATGTGTGTGTGTTTTGTGGAACCCCAATGGCTCTGTTTCATTATTTATTTTAGAATTTTATTGGTGCAGTATAATTGTATATCAAAGCGAGATACAAAGTGATACATTCATATATGCACACAATAGCTCTTGGTGTGGTTTCCTCCTAATCCCATTTGCTACCCCATTCTTCCCTTCTTGTACATGCTAGTAAGACTGTTAGTGATACCTCATATATGGACATATTATTTGGTCTGTTTCTTTCTTTGAGCTTCCTTTTCCTCCCCCCTAAAAACTGGTGATTTTTTTTAATATGATCTGTTTGTATTTGATGAATGGCCTTGAGGAAGAATCTAAGCCCCCCTCCTTTTAATTCTGACTATATTAATCACATTTATGTTAAGATCACTGACACCTCTCCTCCCCCAGCAGGTAATGACCAACTTAGACATTTTGCCACTGACAGTCTCGTGGATTCCATTAGGCATCTCCCCTTCATACCTATCCACAATAATCAGGTTCCATCAACTCATCTATCCATTAAAATCATATGGCTAGTTAATATTACACCTGGGGAAAAGCCCTTTCATTCAGGTAATCTCCAGGGCAACACCACACTCCTGGAACAAATAGAGCAAAAGATGAACTTGTCATAAGATGGTGAAACACTGATTCTTGCTATTGGAAATTATATAGAAAATGCTGTCCTGACCAAAAAAAAAATACTGTCATGAAATTTCTACGTTCCATGACCAAATGCATTATTGAACTTATATTCGCAGCTCTAAGCTGAGATCCTGATATTTAGTAAGCACTGAATAAATTATTGTTGAATTCATAATAAAAAGCTAAATTATTTTTAATCTAGTCTACTTTAACAAAAAATTATTGAATACCATACCAAGGTAAGGTACAGAATAATATATAAAATGGAAAATTGTAGATGTGGCTCTTCAAAGATAGCCACTTTCATAACTTCAAAGATAACCATAACCACATCAAATATAACTCAAGGAATCCGGGCATGGTGGTGCACTCTTGTACAAGGGAGGCTGAGACCAGAGGATCCAGGTTCGCAGCCAGCCTCAGCTACTTAGTGAGACCCTCTGCAACTTAGTGAGACCCTGTTTCAAAATAAAGAACAAAAAATAAGGCCAGGGGTGGAGCTTGGAGGTAGAATGCCCCTGGGTTCAATCCCCAGTACCAAAAAAAATTATATATATATATATATAATTATATATATAAAATTATATTATTTATATATATGTGCATACACACACACACACACACACACACACACACACACACATATATATATAAAATCCAGGAGGAAGGAAAAGGTGTGGAGATTTGCCAATGTGTACAGTGATCAAAAAATAAGAGGCAAACTTCTGTTAAACAGGGGTCTATGGAAGAAAAGATTCATATCTTGTACCAAAAAAGGAGTTTTTACCTAATTTACTACTTAAAGTTGCTAAGTCTTTTTATCATATTTTCCTTAGGGTTTTTGCTGTTGTTTTGTTTTATTTTTATTTTTTTTCTTCCAGTGAGGAATGATTTGCTATGATCCTGGCTTTAGGAAGATGAATCTGCTAGTAATAGGGAGGATAGTTTATAGTAGGGAAAAGAGGAAGTTGAAATACCAGTTAATGGAGGCCTATTTCCTGGAGATGATAGAAAATAAAGCGATGAAGAGACTCTATAGAGGTAGAATCTGTGGAATTAATCTTAAGTGAACAAAAGGGTAAAAGAGTCGAAAAACAATGACAGCTTTCTGAGCTTGAATTTCTACTGGTACCAGTAACAGACAAAGGAAATCAAGGGACTTCTAGTTAGGATGAGTTCCACATTAATATGTTGGGATTAAGGTGTCCAATATGATAAGTAAGAAGTATTAGTACAAGCTAAGCATGGTGACTCATGCTTGTAATCCCAGTACTTGAGAGGCTGAGACAGAAGGACTTCAGGTCTGCAGCCAGCTTTAGCAAATTAGTGAGGCCCTCCACAACCTAGTGAGACGCTGTTTCCAAATTAAAAGAAAAAAATAGGGCTAACTCTGAGTTCAGTCCTCAGTAATACGCACATACACACACACACACACATGAAGTATTAGTATGTTATTTAAATTATTCATCTTGGGTTGAGACAAGGAATTCCTAGGCATGCAATTAAGAATATCCATTCTGAAACTGTAATATTTAGTAGTATCTGTTCTATGTTAAAAATATATGGATAGAGATACATTGTCTTCTTTCTTTTTTAAAATCTTGTCTTCCAAAAAACACTGAGATAAGCCTTGTCACAGTCTTCAAGTAGCCTTTTAAAAACATTTTGGGATGTTCCTTTGAAGTTTCTGACAAGCCCCAACATCAGCTATGCCCATGTTTCTCAAAATGGGGGCAGTGGTGGTGGACCCAGGACAAAAGACATGGACAATCATGGCCCATCTTGAATTTTTATTGGAAGAATTAGGGAAACATATTCAAGTGAGATAAGATATTTTACATTAACTTATTATCACTGCAAACACACCTAAACTATGACATCACAGGTAAAACTGATAGTAACTTCTAAATATAAAGCATAAAGTTTCAAGGAAATACCTTGTTCATAATAGGCCCTTTTCTGCTTTTTCCCTGGCCCCCAGCAGTAGGTGCATTCCATTAAGCCTTCAAGGCACTAACTTTAAAAGTGGGCACTTTGGGAGGTCAAAAAATTTGGACAATTTAGTCCTAGAACTAAATCTATCTTTTTCTATATTACTACATTAAAACTGTCACTAAATTATGTATATATAGCCAAGTATACTCTTGAATGACAGTGGAAAAATAAAACACATACAACTCATTTGATTTTTGCAGTTCCTTTGCCTAGCTTATTTTAAGGATTATGTATATATTTATTCAAATAGGAACATATTTGAAACATAGACATTGTCATGTCAGAAACCACTCATGGGCTGCAGGTTCCATCTTATGGACACTTTGGGACTCCAGCCAAGGAGAAATCATTCACCTCTCACAACACAGCTTTGAGAATTAGGCTTTATTCCTTAATTCCTCCAATTTGAATTTCTTCCTTCAATGTGAGTTTTGGCATTCACTTAACACCAGTATCCAAAAGCCTACTGTGTAGAGAGAACTCATATGCAAAGTGATAAAGAAGAAAAATAACCACAGGTTCATCCAAATGGATGTGGACAATGGCAGTGTAGCTATGTAAAATTCTAAGGCTGGAAAAGAAAATTCAGGCAAACTGGTTTCTGATTCCTATAAGCACATGATTTCCAGGCCTTGTCCTCTAAAGTTTGTAGCCAAGAGATTCTCCAATATTTTTTAATAGTTTCTATCAACTTCTAAAAGTCCATAGATAGTAAGACCTCTTTTATCTATAATTCAGACTTAACTCCAACTCAATGATTCATATCTCAGAATTTTAAAGTGAAAGCCCCTAAACAGTTTGTTCCAACCCTACCTACAGAGCTTTCATCAATCACTTGTATGGAAAATAATAGAGAATGAGGAGGCAGAGCTCCTGTCTGGGTCATTCAAATGAACCTTCCTTCCAACGGGGCGACCTCTTTTACAGAAGGAAAGAAGACAAAATTTATAATAACCTTCCATGCTGCCAGCACCTTTCTTGCCTATATATCTAAGCTCTCTCATTCATTTAATTATTAAATATACATTGATTAGCATTTGATGAATACCAGACACTGTGGATACAAAGACTAATAAGTCTTTGATCATGAGATATTTAGAAACAAGGTATAGAAACTAGCCCTTAGAAAGATAATTGTAGTGCCATGAGATAGTCGTAGGTTAATCAATATTCAGAGAATTTATGGGCTCACTACAGAGAACAGCTAATCATTCTAGATTGTTTTGTCTCATTTACCATCTGAACAGGGCATAATCAGAATCCTGAATAGTCTACAATAGGATGCTTTCTGAATCTTTGAGATTCATCTAAGATAGTAGCATGGGTTGGGGTTCAGCAGGAATTCCAGTTCTCTCACCACTTTTAGAGGCTCAGAAAACATACCTTCCTTGAGCTTCAGTCTCCTAATCAGTGAAGTGGAGATGATGGCTCCCACCTCCCAAGGTTATTGTGAGGATTAAGAAGGATAATCATGGCTGCAGTCTAAGTGGCTCTTAACTCTGTGGTTCAGTGATAAGTGCTTCATATCCCTTTTAAAATCTTCAAAATAACCCTCAAAGGTATGTATGATTCCTGAAAGTGGAGTGACACAGGTTTTGACTTTCATGCTACAGACCACACAACTTGAGAATGAAAAATTGAGACCTCAACATAAATTTGCCCAGATCCAGAGCCATCAGACTTAGCATGTTCCAAGTATTGAAAGGATCTAGGAGAGTTTCCAGGATATAGTAGGTGCTCAAGATATTTATATCTTCACTTTTTTAAAATATCTGAAATATGAATGAACTTTATAATTTCTCACTTTCCCCCCTAATATCAACACTTAAAGGGTTGCAAAGACCGCCTCTCCTTGAGTTACAGAAGTGTAAGGTGAAAGAAAAGAATCCTATCAAATAACCTCAGGAAAGCAAATTTCTATGTTGTTAGGTTGGTGATTCTCTTGGGATGGGGGTTCATATATAACTTCAAACAAGATGTTGAGCAATATTAATCTGAATAGAAAGGAACATTACCATACATTTATGTTTATTGCAAGTGATGCTTATATTATTTGATAGACATTATAAGAAAAGTAACCTGAATTCTCTAAATTTTGCTACCAATCAGAATATATCTTTATTTAAATAAAATATACACATGTAGAGTTTTTAATCATCACAAGATTTTGTAAAACTGAGTTATAAGTTGAGTTTTTTACAGAAGTTGATTTCTTTGGAAGCAAGATATTTAAGTCACAAAGAAAAGAAAAACAGTAAACATAAGCTCTATTGTCAGTAAAGATCCAAAAACTGGTCATTGAAAAGGACCAATAAGATTTATAAGCATGAAAACCTCTAATTAATCATATAGGCATGGTGGCACACACTTGTAATCACAGTACTTGGGAGGCTGAGACGGGAGGAACTGGGTTCTCGATCAGCCTCAGCTACTAAGTGAGGCTCTCTGCAATTTAGTGAGACCCTGTTTCAAAATAAAGAATGAAAAATAGGACTGGGGGGTGTAGCTCAGAGGTAGAATGCCTCTGCATTCAATCTCCAGTGCCACAAAAAAAAAAAAAAAAAAAAAAAAAAAAAAAAAAAAAAAAAAAAAAAAAAAAAAAAAAAAAAAAAAAAAAAAGAAAGAAAAGAAAAGAAAACCTCTAGTTAAGTAGTTAAGACCATCAAAGGCATGAGTGCTACAAATAAAAATTCATAGAAGCAAAAAGAGGAAAACCTTAATATTTATGAAAACCAAAACCACAGCTAAGTTTTTATCCCAGAATGTTGCTGAATTATAAACTCTCCAATATTCACGATGAAGATGGTGTTCTTATTGGTGGCACTTTCCTCATGATAAAGGCTGGAAGTTCTTGACTCTATGAACAAGAAGGAATTATACATGAAAAGTCAGACTGAGCCCATTTCAAAGCTGTCAGTGGCAGCTCTCATGTAATGCTTCTGCCAGAATGACTGGCCATCATGGCTATGGTGATTTCTGGCAGTGTCAAGGTGGCAGTTTCAAATTAGAATGAGTATCTGGCATGAGGATAGATTTGTGATTAATGCTTCTAAGTAAAAAGGGCCCCATATTTCAGCAGCCAATTTTTCCATTTGCTTCCATATTCATTTCAGGGTCCTTGCGCTTTATTATTTAGAATAGCTTTCATGAACCTATGTGAAATCCTTAAAAATCCTTTTTGGTCATATAATATTGGTAACCACCATAACTTTATATTTTTCTCATATTGTTTTTAGTATGTTCTAGCAGCCTAATTCCTCAAAATAAAATGCATACAATTCAGAATCAAGTACTGCTCCTTCAATCAGAATACAATCATAAAACCTTCAATCAGTTATTGTATTGTTTGTTTGTTTGTTTGTTTTGAGGTACTGGGGATTGAATCCAGGGGCATTCTACCTGTGAGCTACACTCCAGCCCTATTTTTTATTCTTTATTTTGAAACAGGGAGGGTCTCACTAAGTGGCAGAGGGCCTCACTAAGTTGCTAAGCTGGCCATGAAACTGTGATCCTCTTGTCTCAGCCTCCCAAGTACCACTCCCAGCTCTTGTCTTTTCCAATGGCATATTTTTGACAATTACTTTCCTTCTTAAACATGCTGTACATAATAGAGGTATTTTGTTGCAAGGAAACATGGCTAACAAACAAAAGAGAACTTTCTTGGAAAGATATGGAATAATTCAGCTCCTGTTCTGCGAACAGTAGAGTCTTTGATTGACATCTCTAGCAAGATGGGAAGGAATAGTTTCCCAAAATAAAGTCAGAATGCTCTCACAGATGAAGGATATATGGAGACTTCATAGAAAATAATCATCAGATGCTCATCTTAGAATAGGGTGCTGTGCCTTTGGTATCAAATATCTCAAAAGAAAATGAGTTTCCTGTGTTTGGAAAGGAAAGATCTCATTGAAGAGAGGGGATTCAGACATAGAATTGAAAATTGAATTAGAAATCCTCTGAATTGGGAAAAATGAAAAATAGACTAGACAAACAAGATCATGGCAATAACTAATTTGGGGATTTTTTCCATTTAAATATGAATATGTAAAATTTGAATGATTCTCTTATTTGCCATTCATTTTATTAAATTCTTCTATCACTTTCATAGTAGCTAAAAACTTCTATTTATTAAAATTATTCTGCAATTAACACCCATGTCCTTCATTCAACTTTAAGCTATTAGAAGGCCATAATTCAATCATATATATATTTTTTTCTATTGCTAACCTGGCATCAAGGACAATAGGTGGTATTCATAAATATGTATTAAACAATATAATGGAGTACACCTAGATAAATGTTAGTAGTGTGACATCACTCCTATGGCCCCATAAAAGAAAATAAGCCTGCGTAATAAGATTCATTACTATGAAAATGCTATTTCTTAGTTAGAGGCAGAGCCAGTGTTCCAACTCTGACTGGATTTTTTTAAAAGTATTCCCAATTACACAAGTCCACATTTTAATCAGTATCTTAAGACCTGGTACCACTGGAAGTACTTGTCTCCCCAAAGACAGACTATATTGAATTACATTTGCCAGATTCAAGGTCCTCAAAATCCCTCCATTGAGTTGCTTATGCAAATCCTTCCTCTCATCAATCTCCAACAGCCATCACTAGTTGAATTATGTTTGCCTAGTGTTTCTCGGTAAATCCTGCAAATCTGTTTCGTGTACACTCCTAAAAACCGATGGGAAGTTAATCACTCTCTAATGGCTCACTATGTTTCATATTCTCACCATGAGTAATGCTGCCATGTTCTCGTCCTCAATCACCTGATTCTTCAGAAGCCAAATCCTGAGAGGAGCAGAGGGAAATCGGTGATTGCAAGACTTGAAATGGCAGAATTTTCTCATATAAAAAAGGACCAGTGGAAAAACAGAAGAAATTAGCCTAACACTGAATTGCCTAGGTATATATTCATTAAATATAGGAAATTAAAGTTGGCATAGGAGGGAGGAGGCTTTTGTATTATATTAAAGATTCAATTCACCATTCTCTTTTACCTTTTTTCTCCCCTCAAGAAGGTAAAGTTTTCTCTCAAAGTATCTTTTTCAAAGAAAATTTGGCATTACAGATCTTCCTTCAAAGATACATTTATTTTTCAAAAGAAACCTTAACTTTTGAAAATATTTGCTAATTAAAACAATGAAACAAATGTTCAAATCATATTTCAGACATGGATAAAATCTATCTCTGTAAACCACATGAGCAAATGGTGAGTTACAAAGCATGTGCTTTCAAATGCATTAAATGCTTCAAAATCATAATCTTGAGACTCACCAAAATATTGACTTATAACTTTAAAAAATCAAAATTAAGAAAGCTATTTTCCCTTTCAAATAATACTCGTAAATATGGGGAATTATTATCTAATTCTTCTTTATTAGTGATTTTTTTAAAGTTCTCTGTAATAGAAAAATTCAGCCCATGACTGCTACCCCAAGATCACTTTTTATTTACGGCTCCATTTGTTGAGTTACAATGAAGTTGGAGAAATGGGTATAACTAGCAAAGAAGAGTATTAATATATTTGTGATTTTAGAAATTTATCAACCACACAATTTATGCTCTGAACCCCAATTGTTAAGATCCCATACCATCTCCTAAAGAGACACCTGTGGTCAGATTTTCCTTCTGTAAAGCTCAATCGTTGTTCACATGAAAAGTGCAAGGTTTTAGATCCTACACATATTTCAGACACTTTAGTGCTTTGAGTCAGCCTTAATGGCAGAGCTTGGGATTTTGTTCCCCCTTTGGTACAGCCAGCTAGGATTTTAGTATTTATAAAAATAAAACATAAAAAAGTAATATTTCCCATGACAAACATCAAGGATTCAGGTGCTCTACAAGTCCAAAATTTTACACATTTTTAAAATATTGTAACAATTTTTGTGAAACACATTTAACTTTTGAGTAATAAAAATCTTACACAGGAATGATTGCTACATTTTTAATGCACCCACAAGAAACAATTGTTTCTTGGTAATCTTGTAAATACAAGAAAAAGCTGATTCTTCCTTTTCAAGAAATGCTGAATAAGGTGCAAGTCCTTTGCATTTGTGGTGTCTTTTGGGATTCTTGGTTCCTGTCAAACTCAATTTCTCTATTATTCAAGCAAAAATGTTAAGTTTCTCTTTTTTTTAAGATGTATAAATCAAATTGGGACTGAGAGCCACCCTGTTTTCTTTTGCAGAAGGTCATGCATACAAGGAAGAGGCATATGGAACTGTTTCAGGAGCTAAATCAGAAATTTCAGACTTTGGACAGATTTCGGGATATACCAAATACAAGCAGTATGGTGAGTGTGCTCTGCTTCATTGCGCCAGTGCCATGCTAGTCAACATAGGATGCCAGGCATGCTCCTCGCCTTCCTGGAGCGCCTCATCTTCTTAGGAAGACAAGACTAATTTTATGATCTGGATCTGAAATGTCCCCACAAAAGCTCATGTGTTGAAAGCCTGGTCTCCAACACAGCAAGGTTCAGAGTTGGAACTTGGCTGGAGAAGGTGGCTCACGAGAGGCGTGGCTTGAAGACTATATGTCTTTAGCCACTTTCTCTCTCTCTCTCTCTCTCTCTCTCTCTCTCTCTCTCTCTCTCTCTCTCTCTTTCTCTCTCTCTCTCTCCTTCAGCTACTAAGAGCTAAGCAGTTTTCCTCTGTCAGGACCAGCCACCACCACGGTTTCTGCCTTGTAGTCAGCCAACCGTGGACTGAACCCCTAAAACCATGAACCCAAATTCACCTGTTCTCCTCTAAGTTGTTCATGTCAAGTGTTTTGGTCACAATAAAGCAAAACTGTTTAGCACAACTAGTGTACAAAGAAAAATATAAGCCCCCAAATGTACTTTCAAAAGGTTGCTAAGCCGGGAGTGGTGGCTCACACTTGTAATCCCAGCATTTGGGAGGCTGAGACCAGAGGATCTGGGTTCGCGGCCAGCCTCAGCTACCTAGTGAGGCACTCCGCAACTTAATGAGACCTTGTTTCAAAATAAAGAATAAAAATAGGACTGGGGGTGTAGCTTGGAGGTAGAATGCCCCTGAGTTCAATCCCCAGTACCGCAAAAAAAAAAAGTTGCTAAGACAAGTTAGGAATGGCAGACTCTTTAAGAATTTTATTCTTATTCTAAAAGTCCTCATTTACAAGTTTTAATTAGAATTATTTACTTAAAACATGTTGACTTCATCTGGTAATTTTATCATCAAAGTTCAGATAAATCAAACATACAAATAGCTGTCCAAACTTTTCAATTTTCATTTGAATCCTTGCTATGAAATACAATTATCTTATAAATAGGAAATTGCTACCTACAACCAGAGTGGTGGATTTTTATCTCCAAGAGATTCATTCATTCTGTGAAAAGAGTTTTATACACAACCTGGCATGGTGACACATGCCTGTCATCCCAATACATGGGGGGCTGAGACAAGAGGATTGTATGTTTGAGGCCAGCCTCAGCAACTTAGTGAGACCCTATTTCAAAATAAAAAAGTGAAAAAAGGACTGGGGATGTAGCTTAGAGGCAGAATACCCCTGGGTTCCATCCCCAGTACCAAATTAATTGATTTTAAAAAGAGAATATAGACACACATCAATATGAAGGATTTGGGTTGTTGATTATAATCATTCTCATTTATTTGCACTATTATAATCATAGTATAAGACTTCATCAAATAAAGTAACATTGTACAACTACTATGTACATGGCTTCATAGAAGGCCTCACAATTACCTAGAAGAGCAACGGCCCACGACTCTAGAAATCAGCATACTAGTTGAAAGTGCAAACAGGAACTATCTGTTCTTGAGCAAGTCACAGAACTCAGGCTTCAACACCCAGTCTTCTCTTCCTAAATGGAGGGTAGAAAACAGTACTCCCTTCAGTTCTTACAACAGTTATCAAAGCAAGACTTGTCAGGTGAGGATTCGGAGGGCTGCCACCACACCCCAGCCCACCCCAGCCCTGCTCAGCTCTGGACACCGTTCTCTTTGCCCACTTTGCAGCCCCTGGGTGATTCTCCTTCTCTTCCAGATATCTGTCTATCTTTTTGTGATAATATAGATTATATGCTATCCACACTATAACTGTATTATATGTATAATATATGTACATGTATATATATATACATATATATGTGTATATATACATATATATATGTGTATATATATATTGCTTTACAGTGCACGGTGTTTGATTGTCTTTTAAATCTAGTGATTCTTCCATTCACATTTTATGAGTCTTAGCCCTAGCTTCCTGATTAGCGAAGTCAGCTTATAAAAAGCTAAAGAGGAAAACTTTATGTTTTTCTCTGTTTCTTCTTAGTATTAGTACAATGCTGGTCATGTTAAGTTATCAGCAAATGCTATGGATTTATTGCATGTGTATGATAGCTCCATCTGTGTTCATTAACTGAAGGTCAGAAAAATACTATGCACTTTAACTCTTAATTGGTTTCTAAATAGTTCATGTTATTCTACTTCTTAAAGCAGGAAATGCTTGACCTTATTTGTTATCACTGCTAGGCATAGGGAAGACACTTCATGTGTAATGAGTGGTTCTTTCTCAATCTAATATGAAGCCATCAATTTTTAGCTAGCAGACAAATGAGAATTATACCATTGAGATTAGACCTAAACACATTATCTACTCATTTTGGAATACCAAAAGCTAACATTGAAATAAATTGAAGAAACTTCATTTGTTTCAAAAAAGGAGAGGGCTATGTTTACAAATCTGAAAGGCTTATGCAACAGATACAGCGGGCTGGGTGCTATAATAGGATTGTAATTTCCCCTTGTTGTATGGTCTGGGTACTAAATCATTAATGGCACAAATATCTGCATCTCAGTTTCCTGACAACCAAAATAGTCCACTAATTACACCACATCTCTACAGCAGCATATCTTTTCTAGAGGAGGCTTATAAATATTTACCATCGGGGAGGTTAGGAGTGGGGAGAATAGAGTTGTCATTGCTGCTTGACTATTGTCCTAAATAGCTGAGAATGGAAAAAAAAAGGAGTTCCTTATTCAGTTTTGATTAATAATGAATGTGTGAGTGAGTTCATTATTCTTAACTCAGTCACATAATTCATAGTGCCACATTGCTAATGAAAAGTTGCATAATTGTGTGGAGAAAGACATTTTTTTAAAAATCTCAAAGTGGTTTTCCTTTTTGGGGGAAGAGAGAGTTGCTAATTCACAACACCTGCCTACCACTACAAATGAAGGTAATTATGTAGAATAATAGAATTTGGGGAATCAAAGGGAAACAAAATACCATTTAGTCCATTTTCCTGCAGGTAGGCAGGAAAACATTGAAATCACACTGCAAAAGAAGAGGTACTGTTAAAAGATATCCAGGGAAGAAACTCTTTTATCTTTAGCATATCTCACAAACCATTCATGGTAAAATCTCTTTCTCCCAAGTACCTTCTCCTGAGTCTTGCTCTTCTAAAATAAGCATACTCTTTTTTGCTTTGTTCCCAAATATTGATGGGTTGAAGAAGGAAGAAAAGAAAAAAGGAAGTAAGGGAAGAAAGAAAAAAGAGAAGTAAAACAAAAGAGGATGGGTGGATGGAGGAAAGGAGGGACTTTGACAGCTAGCCCGCTTCTGGACCCATGAACCATGGGAAATGCTCAGGAAACCCTGCCATATTTGGGGTGTCTTTGAATTCTCATAGTCATCTAATATTATATTTCTACTGATGCATTCTAAAGCCCAATTAGCATTTCTTGAAGTTTCTTTTATGTTGGCTTATGGCAAATATATAATTAGATTTTATCACACATGCTTCAGTTTAATACATCTCCTCCATTCTGTACTTGAGCTCAAACAAACAAGCAGACAAAAACAAAGAATAACTGCATAAGTTTAGGAATATATACTAACCCTAACTGATTTCCATCATTGGATTCAGGCCTCCATTGAAGGCTTGCCTGGCCTCTGCTGCTCTCCCCACCAAATTCAGTGATACCTTTGAGCTATTGCTGTTTATCGTTCACTTGGACCATTGAGAATGTTACTTCATAGGAGAGCCTATAGACTGTCAAACCCAGCACTTAGGAAGATGAGTAGCTCAAGGCACCATCCACTGGCCATCAGCTCCCTCCCCACTCCCTGCTGGTTCAGTCCCTACCCAGGCTGCTGGGCTCCATAACTTTTTACCACTGAAGGATAGAGGGAGCCTCTGGCCTAAAGGGAACCCACACAGTTGTGAATTATGATGAAAACCTTAGGTCAGCTGGGAGTGCTTTGGGATGCCAGAGGAGAAAAATGAGAAAGCCAACTTACTAATTTCTTGCTCACTAATAGACCTCTTAGAAATTCAATGGGGTGTTACTGATGATAACCCCTTTTGGAATTAGAACCTACATTCTCTGATAGAACTTAAAATTGGCCACTTTTAGCCAGTTGTGGTGGTACATGCTGTAATCCCAGTACTTGGGAGGCTGAGACAGGAAGATCCCAGATTCAGGGCCAGCCTCAACAAGCTAGTGAGACCCTGTTTAAAAAAAAAAATTTAAAAGGCTGGGTCTTTAGCTCAGAGATAAATTGCCCCAGTACCAAAAAAGACCATTTTAGTTCATTTATCCATGAAATCTGGTCTTCAAAATATAAAAAGGGGAAATCACATGGGTTCTAAATATAATGGAGCCTATATTTTCCAAGTAAATGAGCCAGCATTTTACATAGCTTGAATTAATTGTATTTTCTATCAACCTAAAGAGCCCCCGAAAGCTCTTTTAAACAGCTCTTGTTTAAGGTAAAGTAAGTCCACTCTTTGGAACTGTTTCAGCAGAACTCATTTCTGTGAACCTTTCAGTCAATGATTGATGAGTCAGGTCACCATAGTGCTCCCAAACCTTCAAGGATTCTTGATTGCCTACAACATAAATCCCAAATTGATTAGCCTAGCATTCAAAACCACTTAGGATCTGGCTTCCAGTTCATCTCATGCATTTTTTTCTTTTCCTATTATCTTTCTAACCAACTAAAACAAATAAGCCACTGTTTTCATGATTTGCTCTCCCATCTCCACACTCCCTGGATTTTTACCTCCTAGTATGCCTGTTCATCCACCATATCTCAAACCACAGGCATGTCTTTATAACCAAGCCCCTTCTATGCATCCCAAATGTCAGGAAGGATTAGGCACTTCCCATAAAAGGAAGCCATCTCTCTATCCTTGTAGCACTTTTTTTCTGGAACATAGATATAGATCTAAATATATCTTTTAATTATATATTTTATGCTTTCGTTTAACTATAAATACCTTCTGGAGTATGATTACTAAGTAGTGAGCATTTATTAAATTCTCTAGGCATTATTCTAGGCTCCCTCACTGTTTTAAAAATATTTGCAACCCGACAAGTAGGTGCCAATTTATACATAGTGCCCACAATTCAAAGCACATCTCCATTTGGAAATATTCAAGTTGAGGTCCAGAGAAATTGAATGAATTGTTCATAGTTATGTTCATTTAAAGTGGAAGAACTAGAACCTGGGCCTGTGTGGATCAGCCTCTAAATCGTGAGTTCTCTGGTGGGTCATGCTGCTTTTCTATCTTATCACCTTATTCTCCCTACTGCCCAATAAGATATCTAGCACAGAACCTCTGATAAACAGGTATTGTTGCAGGGAAGCAAGGAGAGAAGGAAGAAAGCAAAGATAAGGGAGGAAGATCTACCAGTTCTTGTGACTTTAGGATATTAAAGTAGAATGAATCACTCTCACATATCCTAAAAGTTAACCTTGTTTTAGATCTTTAGTATTAGCTATTTTTATTTTGTTCTCATACATAACAGTCCTGAAAACATCTAATATATTTAGGAATTTATGTCGGGGGCCAGCCCTCGAGGCAACAGGGGATCGAGTACGAGGTCACGAACAGGCTCACACCCAATGCAGTGTTGGAATGTATCTATTTAATTCATGTCATCACTGTTTTTTATACTCTTTTACAACAAGGTATACAGAACAGGAATTTTTACAGACTTGTTTTTTCCTAAAGTTGAGTGGGTACATCTTTAACTAGAAAAGCTATTTCCCATAGTGTTTGCTGGGATTAAGAAAATAGCAAAGGTTACAGAATACAATATGTAGATAAAAATTCTTTTAGTACGAAAACAGTGTTAAAGGTTAACAATGGAGAGGAAACTCTATTTATTAGATTAAATCTTTACTATTTGCTCAACTCCTGTCAGGCAACTAGAAAGTAGTTAAAAAGTGGTGAAGACAAGGGGGAGGTGTTTCAGAGAGAGAGAAACTATCTGTCTTAAAGCTTTCTTTACTCACAGATAAAAAATAGTAGACCTAAGTTCCTTTGATTTGTATCTAAGCTTGTAAGGTTCAATTCCTGATGTTTGTAGAGGGTTAATGAATATCTCTGAGATGAGCTGAGGCATTGTTCTTTTCAGCTACCATTGAGGAAATCACAATCCGTTTAGCCATCCTGTGTCTCTAAGAAATTTTTCTTTATAATTAATGTGAAAGCAAAACCCAAAGCACCCCAAATTTCCAGAATATAATAATGCAAAGTGGGAAATGCCATGTGTTCCTTCTTTTGAAATCAATTGCCTTGCAAGATTTCAGTGGGCCGAGCCATGCTCAAGGCCCAGCTTATCACAATGATGTTGCAAATTTAGTGATTTATTATCTAGATATGATAAATATTTCTATATATATTGTTGTCTTTATTACTCATAGCTTGAGAAGATGTTTATTATACTGACTGAAACTCGGAAAATAATGCAAGTACCTGTTACATGTTCCAACTGATAATTGATTATAATCAGCTATAGGCCAGATTTTGTGCAGGATGAGGGGAACCCCTTCAACAACCATAATATTTTAATTCAATACATACTATTTCAAAAAGTGAAAATAAAACTGGAATGGTAGGCTTTTTAAACCATTTTAATAATCTTGGAGATTAGAAATAAAGTGCTAATAGGAATTCAAAGGTAGTATTTTTCAAGAGGAAAACCTCTAAAGCTTGATAGACTGTGTTGAGATAAAATTAAAAGTAGAAAAATTACTTAGGCAGAATTGTTTCTCATGAATAATAATTTTAATGAATCTCTGTATTGAATTAAAACCTGGACTAATGTAAAAATGACAACTTACTTGGCACGTCCTCTTTCAACAATAAATAAATGCAGCTTTGATCAATACTCTACATAACTTAAGCATCCATCAGGTCACCCACTGGCTGTTTTTGTGTTTTAATTTAGTTTTTGCTAAGGAGTTTTCAGTCATGGTTTTCTTCCTGTTCTTTGATGATATTTGACTTCTTCTACCTTGTCAAACTCTCTAGCCTTACAGAAATCTTTAAACAATACTTATTTAAAATAAAGCAAACTCACTGCTAAATCTTAGCAAAATATCAGGCAAAAGTACTTTAACTGGAGCCTACTCAAATATATATCTGTATTTATATTTTATATATAGATGCATTCTGTGTGTGTGTGTGTGTGTGTGTATGTGTGTGTGTGTGTGTGATCTACAAGATGACAGCTCTGAGTGAAGTCATAATTAGGCAAATCTTCAATCTTAGAAAATAGAGGACATATACTATAAAACATAATATGGAATAGTGGCTTGTAGGCATTTCAAAACTGTTGTATTTATCTATTTATTTTTGATATTGGAGCTTGAACCCAGGGGTGTTCTACCTCCAAGCTATAATCTAACCCTTTTTATTTGGAAATAGGGTCTGGCTAAGTTCCTGAGGATCTTCCTAAGTTGCTGAGGCAGGCCTTAAATCTGTGATCCTCCTGACTCAGCCTCCCAAGAACTAGGATTATAGTCATATGCCACCACATCCAGCTAAAAGTGTGGTGTTCCAAATGAAAAATGTCACTTGCTAAATTGTAAGTTTGAGGCCAGTCTGAGTAACATAGTGAGACCCTGTGTCTAAAAAATAAAAGGGCTAGGTGTGCAGCTCAGTTTTATAGCACTTGCCTAGCATGCATGAGACCCTGGATTGAAAAAAAAATCTAAGAAGGGCAATTTTTTTTGGGGGGGTGGGAACTAAGCAAAGATAATGATTTCAAAAATTTTTATGAAATACTGCTAGGTTGAGTAACTTTTTATTATTAAACAATATGTCCCATTAAATATCCTCAAATTTATCTAACCAAAGATTCTACCACAGTATTTGCATTTTTTCCTTCCTACTTGAACATATAACCATGCTGACATTTCACATGATATCCCAAACAAAATGTTACCGACTTTGCCTTCTGTAGTGTTATTTACTTCCTCTGATTCCAGAGAAATTGTAGAATAACTTAGAGAAGATGTTTGAGTGTGTTTAATGAAAGGAAACTTAAAACTATCTCTTACAGCTGGCCACAATTTCATATGATTTCTGAATAATATCGACTGGATGAAGGTTACAAACATGCTTTCTTCCTGACAACTTTAACAAGTGGAGCGCTAATCATCATATAAATGACTCTCTTCCTCTCTTTTCTCAGCAGGAAAACCCAGCACCAAACAAGAATCCATGGGACACTTTCAAAAACCCCAGTGAATACCCACATTACACCACAATCAATGTCTTAGACACAGAGGCAAAGGACGCTTTGGAACTGAGGCCAGCTGAGTGGGAGAAGTGTCTGAACTTGCCTCTGGATGTGCAGGAAGGGGACTTTCAAACAGAAGTTTAGCAAAATCAGAATGAAACAAATGGAGGTGGCGACACAACAGTTGAGTGCACTGACACTTAAGACTTGGGAAGCCTGACATTTCTATCTGGACAAAGTGACTCACCTGTGTCAGGACCTCCTCGTGCCAAAAGTCAGTGGTGTTTTCCTATGGTAATTTCTCACTAGTCAGGCTAGTGCAGAGACCACCAGGTGTACAGTTCTGACCATCCTGTGTTGTAAGTACCCGTGGAATGGATTTGTAAGGTAATCTTTATAGATAAACCTCAAGCAACGATTCATGTTGTAACCGCTTCATATGGTTTAGTTTTCAAAAAACTTCACCATGAAGCACAATGTATATATTTATGCAGTTTTTAAAGTTTATAACAGTCTGTTTGGCCATTACTACACTTTTTACTTTATAATATAAAAGCAAAGTTTTTGTCATTAAATGAATGTTTGTTGAGCTACATTCTTCATTGCTTTAAATGCAATAAAGTAATAATCTCACTTTTATATGAATAATATATTTCACATCTTTATTATTGCAGTTTTCTCTAGAAAGCTCTGAGTAGCTTTCTCTGCTGCAGCTGTGTATAAAATATTTAAAATGTTGTATGGTGTAAATAAACTTTTGTCTACATATCAGTTTTTTAGTGCATTTTATTTTGGATTTGTTGGACAGAAATTTACATATTTATAAAGTTTTTTTCAATACAGATACTGAAAATGTATTCACGGTTTTAATAGCATACCATTATTACTCCTCTGAGTAATAATGATTTCTCAAATGTAATAATAGGTTTGTATAGTGCTTCTGTATTTTCTACTTAAACACCCTTTGGAACAATGTACCATGTAAATGGGGTTGTCAGAAATCTGCTGCCATCATACTCTTAACATAAATAGTATGATTTTTTTTTTAATCTCAAGGCAAAAAGACATCTAGTAGAAAAGAGTAAGTTACAGTACAGAAAATAATACAGAGAAAATGTTTTAAGTACTTAAGTTTGCTGCATGTCTCACAGAAAAAAAAAAAACTATTCATACCACAGTTCTTTGTAGCATAAAAAAATGAACTTATTCAGGATTCTTAAAAATCTTATCTGTGTATTCTCTAGCAGAAGGAGACTGGAAGTGGACAGATATTTGATAGAATGATTTGGCTCTGGTTTGAAAGTGGGAAGCCTGAGATGAGCTGACTACAGAGAAGATCCTTACTGTCTTCTCTCATGTAAAGCCACATGGGCGCTGCCTTGGCTCCCCCGATGCCCATCAAACAGTGCGTGGGAAGGACGTCAGCAATGTCCTGGTCCTTTCGGTGACTGCAGATTATGTTTTTCAGTCTGAGCCAAGTAAGGGGATGTGGGGAGATTGGGGTCCTCAGAGTGTCTAAACCTGAGCTATGTGGTCTTCCGCGGTCTGAAACTTATGAGTCAGTTCCAGCTCCTCGCGGCCCTGGGGACCGCGCGCGTCCCCGCGAGGCAGGGACTCCGGTGCTTCAACACTCAAGTGCGCCTCTAGCTGGAGCCTTAGAAAACACGCCGCTCAGGCTCCACTCCCACAGACACTAACCGTATTCTCAGTGTCGAGATGTTAAAAGTATATTTTTATCAGATTTTAAAAATAAAGTGACGTTATGCAAAAAAAAGTATAACATAAAGATTGATTTTTCAATAAAATGAACTTCATGATAATTATAATGTAATTGTACAGCCTATTGAATTTCTAAGATGACTTTTTGATGATAGGAATACTATTTGATAAATATATATTCACACATATATACACACATGTATATGCATATATGTCCATATATGTGTGTGTATATATAAATTATATATATGCATATTTAAATCCATAATGCTCAGTTTCATCTCAGTACTCTGTCGCCATGAATGCAGACCATTCAAGGAGTTATCCATTCGAAAGTGGGAAAGGTAGATGGGAAAATCACACTAATCATATATTTGTAAACATAAATTCAGTATGTTTTAAAAGACATTAATTCAATGTATTAGATTAATGTTTGTTCTAAACTCTCACTGCCATAAAGTCTTCCATTTTTTTCACATTGATTTTTAATTCTAGTACTCACTATTACATTAACCAGACATTGCATACCTAAAAATGGTAGGGTAGATGTTTTGGTTACTCTAAGAAGGATGCTACATTGGAACAATGGTGGAGTTTTTGTTTTTGTTTTTTGTTTTTACTCTGTAAGAAAAAGAAAAGAAAAAAAAAACAGGTTTATAAGTATCAAGAGATCATTTTAATCATCTATCCCACTTTTTGACTTTACACTGCACTCTTTACGCACACCCACATGCACACGCAGGAGCTGAGCTATAGCTGTCATCTTAGACAGGGGACTGTCCTCCAGTCCTAGACAGTTTTCCTGAGCCTGCTGCACTCACACCTGCTGGAGTCTTTGTGCCCTTGAACTAGAAGTTCTTGCCTTTCCTCCATGTCTAAATTTTACTTACACTTCAAGGTGCAACTCAAATTTCACCTTCATGAAGTTTTCCATAATTTTTCAAGCTCAAAATAGTTTCTCCTGTGAACTCTTCTGGCACTGCTTCTGTACTTCTATTAGGACTTTTCAAATCTTCTGTCTTGTTACGTATACACATTTCCGATATCCTCTGGTGGACTGTAAGTGCCTAGAGGGAAGAATTCATGTCTGATCCACTTTGTATTTCTTAAGGGACCTAGCACAATTATGTTCACACAATAAATACTTGTTGAATTATTTGTGGAATTTATTTTAGTGTCATTTACAGTCATACATATCAAGTCACACACCCTAAAGCATTTATTAAACAACTATTATGTGTTTACTCATATGTTGAGTGGTTAGACTCCTATAGGGTCTCTATTTTAGGTAGCTCATAATCTATTAGTTATTTAAGGCATGGAAACAATGATGATATTTAATTATTAATAAATGTTTAGTGCATGTTTTCTTATCTCTTTTTGTCCTTAAGATTAACACATGAACCAGGAATTAATTATCCTAAAGAATGGAGGCTCAGAACAGGCTAAGCAACATACTGAAGATCACCATCAATAAATAACAGACCCTGTATTAGAGCCTTTGTCTCCTTATTTCTACTCTAAGGCCATTTTCATGATATCACCATTTCCCACTTATTCCTTTTGATTATTATGTCCTCAAATCAAATTTTAAAAGTACCATGGAAATATTTGCAGGCAAGAACCAGAGGCATAAAGCAGAAAACATACACCAGCTCTCAGGGGGGTGGTGAGGCCAGTAACTGATCAGTGTGGCCTCTATAAAATAATAGGCATTCCCATGTAGACTTGGTTCTGTACTCCACTGTGTGGTTTTATTGGCCGTGTTTTAAATGCAGCTAATATTTTACTAGTTTTGTTATTATCAGTGCACATGCAACAGGAGACTGGTGAGATAAGCTAACCTGAATTTTCAGATTTTTTTCTGACTTTTGTAAATATGTGTCACCACAATAAAAATCACACAGGTAATAAGCCTTTGCTTCAGAAAGTATAGGTCATACATTTTGAATTATCCTCAATTTCTTAGAAAACCTTTGTCAGGTTTTAGTTTCCCAGAGTTATCCATGTCAACATTAATTAAATTCTACAGTTTTATCCTACTTCATTGAAAGATAGGAAATTAGTCTCTCACATATAAAATTACATAAAGTTTTCCATGGTGACAAAGTCATCTTGTCTCAAAGGTGCTTCTATAGTTAAGATTGTACTGGCGGGGGGGGGGGGGGGG
>PVLC010005227.1:9564-78213 GCA_004027655.1 Graphiurus murinus
AAAAAAAAAAAAAAAAAAAAAAAAAAAAAAAAAAAAAAAAAAAAAAAAAAAAAAAAAAAAAAAAAAAAAAAAAAAAAAAAAAAAAAAAAAAAAAAAAAAAAAAAAAAAAAAAAAAAAAAAAAAAAAAAAAAAAAAAAAAAAAAAAAAAAAAAAAAAAAAAAAAAAAAAAAAAAAAAAAAAAAAAAAAAAAAAAAAAACATGCTGGAGGCATTATAATACCTTATTTCAAATTACATTGCAGAGCTTTAGTAAAAGAAAAACAGCATGGTGCAGGCCCAGAAACAGACATATAGACCAAAGGAATAGAATAGAAGATACAGAGACAAACCCTTACATTCATTTATATTTATAGCTAGATGATTTTTGACAAAAGAACCAAAAACATACACTGGAGAGAAAAGAGGTTTTTATGCTTGGAAAAAAGAATATGCCATTGGCTTTTGCTTTTTTACCTGTTTAGCTCACCAACCAAATGACCAGAATCTGTTTTTGTCACATGAATATCCATGCAAGTGATTTTGAGATCCAAGATCTTCAGACTGGACTAAGAACTGCCAAATATAATGTGTGTGGGGAGGTCCCTTTTCCCTAGAAATTAACTGTAGTTTGAGTTCTTATCACTTAGATGATCAGACATGGCAAAATACCATTAGTGGACTTTCATGGTTCTATAGGATTTATGTAGCTTTTTTTATGAAACTCACCTACAGATCCCAAATGCCATCCATCTGTCCCAGGGTTGGTGATGATGATGATACTAATTGTGATAATAACAGCAGCAGTTAACATTTATTGAGTGCTTACTACATGTCCAACTCTCTTTTAGCCTTTTTTTATATGAGTTAAATCTCAATTTATACAGCAGTTCCATTAATCCTTTATCTTCACAAAGAAGCAATGCTAGTAAGGAGACAAAGCAAGGATTGCAGCAGTACAATTAGAGAAACTGTGAACCCTAGTGAAAGGGTGAAAGCTGGAGGTGAGTCTCTTGGTCCTAATGTTGACCTAATGGTTATGAAATAACAATGGCCAAAGACCAGGGTTATTTAAAAGCTGATGGCAGGTTTAGTCTTCTGGGAAACTTCTATGTCAAAAAACCTTGGGCATGTCTAGTTGAAGCTTATGCTGTGTTGAAGACTGTCCTTTGTAAGCTTACATTAGTAGGTTTTCTAAACTCCCTATGAAAGGCTACAAACTCATACCTTATTATATCTCTAATACAGTGTTGGATGCCCAATAGGCACTTATTAAATGCCCAGGACACTCAAATTGTTGACTCTAATGAAATGTTGACCAACTTGCCCATTGACTTCTACTGAGGTCACATTCAAACTTTCCTCATAAAATTCCAGTCTCCAACTTGATTAACCAGCAACCAAAGAACTAATTTTGGGACATGTCCACTTGGAGGCTTATAAAAAACACCATGTAGTTCCAGGTTGTAGATGTTCCACAGTGCATGCAGGCTTGGTGGTAGTGTTTAACCCAAATCTGGCAGTGATTCAATGACAAGGCTCTCATCCATCAGCATCACAAGGGTTAGAGCATTAATGTTAAATGCCAGGTGTGTTTAATTATCCACTCACAACTAGAAGAAGCTACAGTAGTGAAAAATGTAACCGTTTTTAGGTCATGTGCAGTTTCTATTTATATGTTGAATGTTTTCTCTCACTTTTGAAAATGCCTTTGACAGTAAAAATTGGCACACTCAGTTTTTCCCACACAATGGCCCTCAAGAGAAAACTCAACATCAGAGAGACTAAGTACCTTGTCCAAATTCACACAACCAGTAAGTGTCAGAATTGGGATTTGAACTGAAATTGCCTGTGTAGATGAAAGAAAGAAAGAAGGAAAGAACGGTGACATGATAAAGATTAATTGACTTTATGTACTAGTTGACACAAATTGACACAAATCCTGGATCCCCAAGTCCAATGAATAAAAATACAATAACTATATGAACCATCTTTAATTTAAAGTGTTTCCAATAATAAATGGCCCATTTTTCTGACCAGGAGAAACATATCCTCATATGAGAAGAGGGACTTCTGTTTATGGCCCTAATTTTGCTGTTACATACCTAATTCCAAAGAGTAAAACTACTTAGTCAATGGTGTGTGGAAGTTGAAAAATGAGCAAGAAAGTCGCCAGTTTTCAACAAAAGTCCATGTGGTGATGGTCCACTGGGCTGTGGGTGTCTGGAAGCCATCAGCTCACCTTGGACAGACAGAAAAGACTCTTGCCCTTAGGCATAGCTTCATATGGTGGGAGACAGAATTTGCCCTTAGGCATATCTTTACATAGTGCGTATCCAGTGCTAACCACTGGTATGGTGTTTTCAACTTATAAAATATTCTCATAAGCAGAATTTGCAAAAGACAATGCAGATATTTTTTTTCTAAAGGTGGTCTGTGCAGGGATATAGCATGCAAAAGAATTGTACCTTCATAAGGATTTCAAATTTAAGCATAAAGATAAAAAGTAAATTTTGACATCAGAGAAGAGGAGGTTAATGGAATAATGCACATTCATCTTTAAGCTGCTTCTTAAAATGATGCATAAAAATGCAGCCTCCCAGAAATGCAGGAACCAATGGGAATTCAAAATAATCAAGATAATTGTGAGATTGCCTATCACTTCTAAATTGCCCTGGGCCTCTCTGTCAGCATAATATGAGTTTGAAAATGCTTTTGTTTTCACTGTACCACTGAGCATTAGCATTCTTGGCATTATAATTTGGAAAAAGATGAAGTAAACAATTCAAACAAAAGTTCAGCAATAACGTGTAGGCCTTTGAGAGTGAATAGAATTGATTTATCCTACCAAAAATATTTAAAGCAGCAACCGAATATGGTTGCCACAGATTTATACCGAATTTGGAGTTGTTTCCCATCTCATCATACAATTGTGTGACCTTGGACAAGTCACTGAACTTATCCAACCCCCACCCCCAGAGACTTATGCAGAAATTAATGCTAGCAATTGAGGTCACAGACCATGCAAAGAACTATAAGCATGAATGGAATGAGACCTAGGGTCTACCTTACAGAAACTTCCATTTATGTGAAGTTCAAAGACTATAACATGCAGCCGTGTAAGAGGAATGCCAAAATGCTACAAGAATTCAGGAATGGGAAAATTTTTACTATGAAAAGTTGAACTTGAGCACTGCAGAGAGGGCAGTTAGTTTGGAAATGACACATTGGAGAGAAATGGATATTTGGTGGAAGGCAAGCACTCTTGGCTAAAATGAAGGTACATGAATCAAAGCAATGAGATCTAAAGCTGGCCCAATCACAAGCAGTAGGATACCTTGAAGCAGAAGTTTGGAGTTCATTTTTAAGCAGAGACATAATTCAGTAAAGCCATGCCTTATAAAAACTAATATGGATACTATATAGGATATATTGGAACAAAAAAAGGTGAGACTCCAGAAAGATAATTTAGGAAATCACTGCAATTATCCAGTTAAAAGGTAATGGGAGACCCAAAAGGAAATAGAATGGACAGCAGTAAGACAGTGAAGAACTGACCTGCTGAAATAATTGACTGGAAGGCCAAGAACAAGAGAGGAAACACGTAACTGAATCTTAGCGCCTGGGTGATGGGAATAACTAGGTGCCCATGACAGAAACATCCAGAAGAAAATGCCAGCTTCAGGAGAAAGTTGGTCTGCTTGGTTTCATATATTTTAGTTTGGAGAAAAGAAGACATTACTGATCATTGAAAAAGAATACTCTCAAAAAAAGAGGAGAAAATAAAGACAAGTTGCAGAGATTAATGGAGTAAGCAAGAGGTGAGGTATGCACCTACTCGTAAGACAGCCTTTAAAGACAGTCTACCAATGATCCACACTCTCTGGCATCCACAGCCTGTGCAGAGCCCTGTGTCTTAAAACTGACATGAGCCACAGAGTCATTCTACAGTATTGTAAACTTAATTCACAAGAATCTCTGCAACTTTACTTTGGTATTTTAGAACACTTGCCCCTAATACACCAATTGCCATGTAAAAAGCCCAGCTCCCCTGTGCTGCTATGCTGTGAGAGAGCCCATGCCATCTGTGTGGGGAAGTCCCTAAAGCTCCCTCACCAGACCTAAGGTTTCCATCTATACCAGCTCAAGAGCCAGCTATGCAATGAAGTAACTTTTAAGTGACTTCAGTCTCAATTGTCATCTGACATTATACCCCTACAAGCTGACACTGTCAACCTCCAGAACCAAGATGGATAACAGTAAATTTTTATTTTAAGTGACATGGTTCTCAGGTGAATTGTTATATAGCAAGAAGTAAATAGAATACTACTCTTTTCTCAGAGGGACAGATACAAGGCAGATATGAACACATTGCTTACCTCTTAAGACACCATCAATAGTGTCTGAGGAAAGGTCTATTGATATTAGCTTCTCTTTTTGTAATAGGTGAGAAATGGTTATATGGGACAATATTTACTGGGACAGGAAGAAAATATAGAAATACATGGAAGGAAAGATAAAATGTATAAGCTGAGAGACAAGTTATACATGGTGGTCTTGATCTAAATTTGTCTTATTTATTGAAAGAATATATTCAGAAAATCAAGTGTATAATTTGAGAAAATCTTTTGTATAAAGAAAATATAAGGCAAAATAGAAGGATAAAGAATTTCTGAGCAGCAACAAAAGCCTAGAGGGTGTTAGAAAGTAAACTTCACACCTAATTGGTATGAATTTACAATGAACTTGTCAAGGGTTTTAGGACTTTATGATTTTCTACTATAATGTACAGAAACAGAAGAAATCCCAAGGGTGAATGAGAAGCACAGTGTAGGATGCTTCAGGGAAGACTTCTAGGGTATCACTTGGTCTTAGATGGCATATGAATGAATCTACAGAGCAGGGAGTGAGAAAGTTTTCAATGCACCCAGAAAGACAGAACCCACAGAAAGTGCAAAATGAAGATGATATATAAGAGAAAGAGAAGGCCAAAGTCCTCACTATATTTAAACTGGTTGAGCATCCCTTATCTAAAATGCTTGGAACCAGGAGTGTTTCAGATTTCAGATTTATTGAGGGTTTAGAGTATTTGCATGTACTTAAAGATATATCTTAGGGATAGGACCCTAGTCTGAACATAAAATTCATTTTTTTCACACATACACCTTATGTTCACAATTTGAGGTAATATGCTATTTATGTGGCATTTTAAATAATTTTGTGCATGAAACTAAGTTTATGGTATGAAATCTTCCACTTGTAGCATCATGTTGATACTCAAAAATTTTCCAATTTTGGATTATTTCAGATTAGGAAAGCTGAACCTATATTCTAAGATACAGAAAGGGTGTTGGGTGACAAGGTATTATGGTCTAAATGTGTTTCCCAAAATACATATGCTAAACTTATTCAACAATATGATGATATTGAGACATAGAGATTTTGGGAGGTAATTACAAAATGTGTTAACCAACCTCATGAATGAGATTAGTTGCCTTATAAAAGAGGTACAATGGAATCTTCATTTCTTTTTGCCTTTGGCCATGTGAAGACTCAGCAGGAGTTACCATCTTTAAAGTAGGTAGCCCTTGCCAGACAATGAATCTTCTGGTTCCTTGGTCTTGAATTCCCATCCTCCAGTACCAAGAGAGATAAATTTGTTACATATAAATTACCCAATCTCAGGTATTTTGCTATAGCAGCACAATCAGATCAAGATAAAACTGGAACCAAGAGGTGAATGTGCTACTGTAGCAAATATAAATAGTTGGGTTATAGTTTTCCCATATGATTTTACGAATTCTGCTCACAGGGAGCAGAGGTTGCAATAGCTAGTCATTTGTTCTGCTAACATAAAGCAAAACCACTTCTACGAGCAGAAGCTAAGGTTGCTCTTGACCATGAATTGATAATATAATTTGATATGAGAGCTTGAGGTATTTAGGTTCACAGGCTCATCAAATAATAGGCATGCAATAAACTTATCTTTTAGTGCTTGCTGTTTAAAGAAATACCAGAGGACATGAGGAAGAAAAAGTTCCTTCCTGTCAGCAGGCTGTTATGTCTTCCATTCAGTTAGACAGTTAGACAGGCTCTATTAGTATCTGGGCTACCCCTAAGGAGTGCTCACAGCACAAAGCCATTCTTCAAGAGAAACATAGGCTTCACTTTTCTAGACCGTTTGTGTGTGTGTGGTGGTGGTGGTGGTGGTGGTGGTGGTGGTGGTGTGTGTGTGTGTGTGTGTGTGTGTGTATGTGTGTGTGTGTGTGTTACTGGGGATTGAACCCAGGGTCATTCTGAGCTATACCCCTAGCTCTATTTTTAATTATTTATTTTGAAACAGGGTCTCACTAAGTTGCAAGTTGTGGAGGGCCTCACTGAGTAGCTGAGACTGGCTGCTAACCTGTGATCCTCCTGTCTCAGCTTCTCAAGTACTGAGATTACAACTGTGTGACACCACACCCAGGTTAGACTGCTTATTTATACCACTGGAAAAGGCTCCATAAGGAACATGGGCTGCAATTCTTTTTTTTTTTTTTTCAGTACTGGAGATTGAACTCAGGGGCATTCTACCTCTGAGCTATACCCCCAGCCCTATTTTTTATTCTTTATTTTGAAACAGGGTCTCACTAAGTTGCAGAGTGCCTCACTAGGTAGCTGAGGCTGACCTTGAACCCGGATCCTCCGGTCTCAGCCTCCCAATGCTGGGATTACAAGCATGCGTGCAATTCTGATAAAACCAGGAGCAGGTCACATTCAGGTAATGGTCGTGTGACCTTAATAATGACCACTGAGGTCTGATCTGATCTAATTAGTCTCAAGAACTGTAGCCTTTATTAGATAATACTTTGAGTTATTATTCTGATTTTTTCCCTCCCTTCCCCTTTCCTATACACTTCCATGTTCAGAAGTTCTAGGAGTACCTATTTTACCTCTAGTCACCTATTCATCCTGGATCAGAAAGTCATTCACTTCTAGCTGCAAGTCATTCTTGTCTTTTTCCAGTTTCTACTTGACCTGCTGTAGATTTTCTACCTGGTCCTTGAGCTCAGACTGACTATGAGTCTCTCCTTCAAAAAGGCAGAAGATCCCCCAAAGTACAGTGTAGTATCTTCTATGTCTTGGTGAAGCTACTAAAATCTTGTTCCACATTTCCCAGTTATATCCAACTGCCTACTGTCTCTTGCCTCTCATTCAAGTCTTCCAAGTCCTGGATGAGCTCAGACCATTATTTCTTTACCCTTTGGCTCAAGTGGTCCTTTCAACTTTCAGTTCACCTTTCAAATCCTGCTTCTGAGTCTTCAGCAATAAATAAATAATCCTGACTATTTGTAAACTCTTTCAGCAAGTCTATATTCAGGAGCTTTATTCAATTGTTTCATTCTTCCTCACAACCAAGAAAGCTCAAATGACACTTTTGGTTCCCAATTTAGAACTAAAGAAAATAGAATATAAAGAAGTTAAGCAATTTTCCCCAAATCAGTATCAAGATCAGAATTAGAATTTGAAGGTTTTCCAGATCTCTCAGCCTTTAATGATGGGTAACATCATTAAATATAAAAAGCAGTCCTAAAGGAAAACATCTTTCATATGACAAGAAAAACATTAAAGGAGAAATTTTTTTTGAAAGAATACAACAGTGAGAACAGAAGGGGAACACCAAGTGCTGTGTGCATGTATACTTGTATTAATTTGAACTTCAGTATATTTTTTAAAAAGAAAAGAATAACACAATGTTTTTGTTTGTTTTTGAAGTGTTAGGGATCAAGTCCAGAGCCTACTGCATGCTAGGCAAGCATTATACTATCGACCCATGCCCCATCTCTTAATGATGAACTTGATATACAATACTTTACTCATCTGGAATCCACTTACCTAACAATCTAAACCATCAGAACTCATGTGAGAGTCTGATCAATAAAATGAACATTAAGTTTAAGCAACTTACTGTTAAGAAACAGCATCAATTTAATTTTACACAGATTTCTAACAAGCCCAGTTACTTAATTTCTTTATCTACAAGGGATCTCAAGTGCTAGGAGATTTACAGTAACTAATTAGAATTGGCGGAGGAATGGGGACTAATAAAGTGAATAGTCATCAGATTCCACTAGAAGCAGGATTATTACAAAAAAGAAATTAATGATAATAACTCTTAATTATTCTAGTATAGGGGCAGATAGCTGTACAAACCATGATAGCATCATTGTATTACAGCACTGTGAAGCCATTGATGTTCATTAACATCACCTTAAGTAATAAGGCATAATAGGTTAGGATGGAGGAGAAAAAAGGGATAGAATCTAATTTAGAATATTTTTTCTTTTCATTAAATAAAAGTACCATGGTTTAGGGGAAACCAATTTCAAGATCATACTAAATAGTCTACCAGTTCTGTAGATGAGGTGCTACAGAGAAGGTGCTAAAAAAAAAAAAAAAAAAAAAAGGTATGATTTCCACCCCTAAGTAAATGTGATCTGTTTCCAACTAGATATCATAGGATCCAATACACTTATTCCAAATCTTTAAATCAAACATTTCTGAAATATTTTAGAAATAATATTTGGAGAATTTTTGAAATCATTAAGATAACAAAATTTCTTTTGGATAAGTTGAATTTTTTTAAATTTTGTATAAATTTGAGCATCATTTGGGGGATATGCCCAGAGAAGAATAGAAAATCACTTGGAAATTAATATTGTGTCTGAAAATAAAGCATAATCATGAAGTAGTGAGGGTGATTTTCTTATTTGGCTCAAAATGTCTCACAAGATAAGTATCAATAAGGAATTCTAAAATTATTTTGAGGAATGGCTACATTTTTTAAGATATTTATTTAGCTCCAAAGGAAAATTATAAATCTGTATCAATGAGAGAGAGAGAGAGAGAATAAGAAATGAGAGAGAAAGAGAGAGAGATTGCGTTTTTAATTCCTTCCTAATATGGTATATAAAAGTCACATGGTCTAAAATTTATAAATAATTATGTGTTACCAAACAATGTTTTGAGACCACAGTGCCTATGGAACTTACTAATTTTCATCATAATTACCTTCTAATCATAAAGAATAGTAACCACAAAAATTAAATTGCTAACACTGATTGCCTAGCATGGATTATGCACTGTGAGTCCCACTGAAGTACACTTGCATTTAATAATATTAGCTCAAAGGTTGTCAGGAAGATTAATAAGTAAAAATTCATGTCCAGGATTTTAGCTCAATGCCTGAGGTTCACAGTGAATACACAACAAATGAGATATTTATTTTATTATCCACATAAGGAAGTTTAAGTTTAAAAGGCAATTTTCCCTAATGCATGAATCTATGGAACAGGTCATCTTCTTAGCCACTGCTTTTTTCTCCTTCTGTCTGCTTAGCCACTGCCCTTTTCTCCAGTGCAGACAGAATACCGTCACTGAAGCAACAATTATTACCCGTGAATCTAAATACAGGTACACACAGGCATTTGACAAATAATTGCCAGAGCTCTTTCTCCATCTTTCAAAGCTGAGCCACCAGGCCTTTCTCATTCTCCACTTCTGAATTCCTCTGATTTACATCTAATTCTTTCCTGTTTAGAAAAAAAGATAAACATTACAATTATTAAGAATAAAAACATTCTACTTAAATATTCTTTAAGTTATAAAAATAACACATGAATTTATTGTCATTTGTAAAAATTCAACCATTACATTTACACCTGAAGTCTTCTTGGCTATTCCACTTTATCCCTATTTTCTTCCTAGAGGGAACTACTACTATGCATTTGGTATGAAGTCTTCTAGACATTTTTTCTAAGTACTAACATGTTTGTGCTTATGAGTATGTATATAGCTGTAAAAATTTGTTTCATTTTCTTTACTGTGAAAGGCATACCTATTATATACATGTTTATATATACATCTATAAGTTATACCAATAATACATTGGAGGTGTTTCTATGCTGGCCCACATAAAAATTATTTCATTTAAAAATTATGACATAGTCATTCCATATTTAGACATCCTATAGTTTATTTATGCATTTCCCAACTAATAAGCACTGAGGATTTTCACAACATTTTGCTTTGACTAAAAACATTGTTCATATACAATCTCCCTTGAGAATGTTTCTCTAGAATAGATACTGGGCATGGAATTTCTGGATATAGGCATCTGCTTAAAAATAAGTAATAGCTCAGCTCCTTGCTCTCCATTAGCTGTGTGAGATCACTCCTCCTCAACATTAACCCTTAATATAACCCTTAATATCGGCATGCTTCTAAACTTTTCATAGAGTATGGATTAGTATTTTGATGTTTCATTCTGAATGGCCTTGTTCACTAGTGATGGCATCACATCTCTTCAACTATTAGTATGTATAAATGACCAAGCAAACAGAATGAACTGCCTGTTTATCCTTTATCAATTTTTCTAACAATTTGTTCATCTAGTTATTCAGGCATAGATTTTATTTTAATATTCTTGGTATTTATTTTTATATCTGTTGCAAATGTTCCTCTCTCTTTATAAATTGTCTCAACATTCTGTTAAAATTTGATGTAGTCAAATTTACCAATATATTTTAGGTTCTTTTGTGTGTATGACTCATTCAAGATGACCTAAGCTGCCAGTTTGCCAAGACTTAGCATCTATATTTGCATCTAATTTTGTTTTTTAGTTGTGATAAGAATATTTACTATGAGATCTACCCTCTTCATAAATTCTTAAGTACAGACTATAGTACTGTTACCTATAGTCACACTGTTGTACAACTCTTCTAGAATTTAATCATCTTGCATAACTAAAATTTTATACTTCTTAAACAGCAAGTCTCTATTTCTTCCTCCTCCCAGGCCCTATAAACCACCATTCTATGAATTTGTTTCTATGAGTTAAATTATTCTACATACATTAGATTACGCAGTATTTGTCCTTTTGAGTCTGGCTTATCTCACTTACAATAGTGTTCTCCAGGTTCATTCATGTTCTTACACATGGCAGCAGCATTTCCTTCCTTTTCAAGGAAAGAATGTTTCATTATATATGTATTCCAGACTTTCTTTGTTCTTTCATACATAAATAGATATTTAGGTTGTTTCCACATCTTGATTATTGTAAACAATGTCAAATCTTTTTTTTTTAATATACTGAAGGTTGAACCCAGTAGCATTGAGTCTCTGTGCTATATCCCTAGCCCTTAAAAAATTTTTTTTTATCTTACTAGGGTCTCAGTAAATTGCTGAGCGTTTCTTGCTAAGTTTCTGAGAGTGACCTCAAACCTGCAATCCTCCTGTCTCTGACTCCTGAGTACTAAGATTACAGGCCTGTGCCACCATGCCCAGCCTGCACTACTATGCCTGGCTCTAATGTTAAATTTTCTAATTGTGGTATGGCTTTATTTTCACATTGAATTATTTAGTGCAACTGGATTTTGGGTGTATGAATAGCGTGAGAAAGGAATTTAATTTTTATCTTCAAGAAATGAACAGTTAATAATCCCCATATCACTTATTGATATTCTATCCTGCACAGTAATTTTAAATGCCACGTTTACCAATTGTCAAGGTTTAAATACACATAAGTCTATTTGGAGAAAAAGTTTTATGATAGAGTTATAACTTCCTGAAAATATATATATTTCTAAACTTCTGAAACTCTTTGACCAATGGCCTATCAAGAGCATCATTTTTACTTTGCTGAGCTGAAACACAATCTTTAAAATTGAGTGCTAGGGGAACTCTATCATCATTTTGCCTTACACTGTTCCATTACATTCATTAGGTTACCTATTTCATTTTTTCCAAACACCTATCAAGTTCAATAACTCAATAGTAGAATATTAGTCAAACCTTACCAAGAGCATTCATAATGGAAACACGTGCACACCAAGGAAAGCCAGAAAATCAAAGCTGCTCACTTGATACTCTTCTCTTTTTTACTGTGGACCCCAATTATCAATATACTCCCCAACTTTAACACGGCCTTATTTTGTACTTGGATCTCATTATTCTTCCCTCTTATGGCCTAATCTAAATAAAGTTAGAAGCCCTTAGTGATTAAAACAAAAGTCTGGGGACAAAGTGAGGAAATCCATCTCACTGACTGGTAGAACTAAATTGAGGGAACTCTCTTCCCCTGAGTTCCTCATGTTGTCAAGAATCCACTTGAATGAAAAGTCTCCCCAGTTTTGTTATGTTTTGCTACAGATTTCAAGTTTTAACATTTATATAGTAAATTCTTTGATGAAGATGCCTACATATATACTCATGAAGTTATACCTGGTAAATGAATGTTATTTAAATGATCATAGAGTATATTAGTCTTTATATCAAGGTCTTCTTTTTTTGCACTTTAATTGTGTAGGGAGGGAGATTTCCTGTATGATGTATGTAAAAGCTTGACAGTAGATAAACCCTATGCCATTGATCTCATCATGAATAAAAAATAAAGGAGCATTTCTGAGTTTTGATTTGTAGCCTCCAATTTCCATCTCATCTGCCTTATACCTTTCATTCTTATCTGCTAGTCAGATACATTCTAAATCATATCTTCTAGATTATGAATTTGCTCTCTTTTTACAACTACATAAGGTCCAACAAAGAAAGAGATCCATTTCCTAAGCCTGTTGTCATTGCCTTGACTCTCAAAATATCTGGCCTGAAGTCCTGAGGGAAAGGGACATGAGACAGCTCTTCCTTTAATACAAGCTCCCCTTCCAGGACCTCATGGCAACAGAAGGTGCTTGCTTTCTCAGCTGTTTTGCTAGCTGCAGCTGGCTACACTCCAAGTTCTCCACACTTTTCTGGTTCACCTTTAAATCACCTTCCAGTTTGTGCTTTCCCCTTTCACAACTCATTCTCGCTTTCCTCTCTCACTCAAGGGCACCCTCCTCCAGCTGATAAAAGGAAGATTATTTAGCCTAATAAGTAGGTGGAGTTTACACTTCACTAAATGTTCTCATTAACCACTTACCATCAGGAAAGAAAAAAAAATACAATGGGATTAGTATAGTTATGGAAGGGATCCCAGAGAGCTCCTTTGGCCCTTACACTATGTGAGGACATGGCAAGGGGATGGCCATATATAAATGAGGGCACAGACTTTCAGCAGACACTAAATCTACCAATGCTTTGATCGAGGAATTCCCAATATCCAGAACTGTGAGAAATATATTTTTGTTGTTTATAAACCACAGTTTGTTATAGCAGCATGAATGGAGTAGGACACCAGAGACAGACAGAGAGAGAGAGAGAGAGAGAGAGAGAGAGAAAGAGAGAGAGAAAGAGAGTGTTCAGGCACACATAATTCCTTATATTGAGGCTTTGTGAAATAGCCAATTATTGGAAATAAAAAGAAAATTAGGCAAATAACAGATAACAGAGGAAATGTATAGAGAAGATGAAAAGCAAATAACAACAACAACAAAAATTCTATCCACCCTTTTTAGTAATTTTATAAAGACTAAGCCTTGGAGATTGAGGAGAGAATAAATGTGTATGCTCTTCCAGTGGGTGAGGGAAAAAGGAAAAATTATGAACTTGCACAATGAGACTGGTCTGAAACACTATAATTTCATAGGGTGTTTAAAGGCAGAACAGAGCATCACCTTTAGAATCTCAACAAGCATTTTTCAATAATGTAGGTAAAACACAGCTGTGACTTACATACCTTTCAATGAAAAATAAATCTCAGCACACCACTGGAGAGGTGATATGGCCTTTAAAACCAATCCCTCAACACCCATGTCAAACAGAGTACCAGCATGTCTGTGGAGCAGAAAACCAGGTTCTATGCGAGCTACAGGGAAAAAACCAGTCAGTCAGAGTCATAACCCTTCACTATTCATCTCAACGTTCTCCTGCCACTGCCCAGGGTTGTATGAAAGTTGCATTTAAAAACTAACAGATCATGTGCTGGGCTTCAATTATACTGTATTGGTTTAGTGTATGTTAACAAACAAATAACAGCTCTACTTCCAAATAATGAGGAATCATACTATGTTAAGTTTTCCCATCAAGATAAATTAACTAATTAAAAAACTGGACGTATGAAGGTGGCTGAAAAAAGCTGCACTGTTACTCTGTCACAAAGATGAACCAGAGCAACAAAAAAATAACTGTATTTCAAGGAGAGTATTTGAGGAAGTGAAATCAGCTGGAAGTGAAAGGAACCCTAAACACCATGAAAAGGCAACCTAGAGACAAGAGCACACACTTTGCAACTTGAATCCTGGCTTCCCAGGTGGTGGTGGAGGTGAAGAGAAAATACTTCCAGGAAAAGGTAAGTAGGAAAGTACCAGACACCTTGATCATAGCAGTAGTCCTAACTGCAAGAGAATTCCACAGTCTTTAGAAGCTTCAGGTACACAGTTCAGGGAACTGGCTGCTCTAAGAGTGACTGTTTTGCTCCAAAAAAGAGACCCACATTGATCCTTACCTAGTTCCCAGAACCCAAGCTACCACAACAGTCACTGCTACATGCCATCTTGGCTTAAGGGATAGCAGCAAGTCTCTGATGTGACAAGAATCCTTGAGTCAATGCACACCTCACTGGGTGAAGGCAGCCCTTTAAGCCTCCTATGGCCTCAGGACTAGCAGCTGCTATAGCACAAGCCTGGGTCCTACTTGCACTTGCTCCACAAGAACTAGGCAAGGTCTTCTCCCAAGCCCAATGCAACTACTGCATGTGACCTGTAGAAGGTCCCCTTTGTGTTCCCAGACATCAAGTCCACGATTGTCAGTGCTGCAGAGGCCAGAGTCACTTGTGCTCATACTGCAGGGCCTGGGAAAGATCATGTCCCATCCAGTGGCTTTTAAACTGTAGTTTCTTGTACCACAGACCCAGGTATCTTGCACATTCATCTTGAGAGTCCTAAGGAAGGTCTTCACAGCCTGTGGCTTGGAGGCAATGGATCTTGGTGTCATAATCATTGATGTCACCTGTGTTCACCCTTAGGGACCTAGGGACAGTTCTCTCCACACCCCATACAGACTATGGCAGCTGCCACAAGTCCCAGTGCCATCAGAATCCAATTCTTTAAAGCCTGAGAACACACACTTTTGGAAGGCTATGTCCATAAAATCATAATCTCCTTTATGAACTGCTGCAATCTAAACTATTAAGGCACTCAGAGACTCTGTTGACATCAATCAGAAGGAGAAATCACATATACACTATGCTTCGAATGGCCCTATAATCAAACCCAATGCACATACCCACCTGATATCCTATATCTCATCTAAATGGAAACATTTTCCTACAAAAGCAACTTCATAAAATTGGAAGTAGTGGACATTAAACCAAATTCATAGACATCCGTGTAAGGACACAGGAAACATGAAAGGAAACATGACACCTCTAGAGAAGAACAATGCTCCATAAACTGATACCAATTAGAAGGAAACCTATGAAGTGCTAGAAAAAGAACGTAAAATAATGATGCCAAGGAAACTCAGGGAGAAACAAGAAAATACAGGAAAACAATATAAAGACATGAGCAAAACAATTTAGGATATGAATGAGAAATTCACTAAAGTGATAAAAAATCATAAAAAGGAAACACTCAAATCTTGGAGCTAAAAACTTCAATCAATGTAGAAAAATATGAGAGCTTCCACAACTCAAAATAACAAGCAGAAGAAATTTTGAACTTGAGGACTGGTCTTTTGAATTAACCCAGTCAGAACAAAAATATGAAAAAAGTCTGTGAGACTTATGATACATAATTTTAATAAATGTCCACATTTGAGAAATTCCAGAATGTGAAGAAAATGGAAAAGGCATTGAAAACCTATTTCATGAAATAATGGCAGAAAACATCCAAAATCTTCAAAGAGATATCTACATTTACAAACAGGAAGCTTAAAGACACCCAGCTTGATTCAATCGAAACAACTTAACCAAGACATATTATAGTCAAAATGTCAAAAATACAACACAAAGACAGAATTATACAAACAACAAGAGAAAAAGCAGTAAGCCACATATAAAGGAATGCAGATTAGACTTATTATAGATTCCTTAGGAGAAACCTTAGAGGTCAGAAGGGAATGGGATGGTATATTCAAAGACTAAAAGGAAAAATCTTGCTTCAAAGATGAAGAAGAAATAACATATTTCCCAGGTATGCAGAAACTGAGGGAATTCATGACTACCAGATCAGCCCTACAAGGTAATGCTTAAGGGCATGCTACACTAGAAATGAAAGGATGATAAGTAACATTATGAAAACATATGAGTATAGAAAACTCACTAGAAGAACAAACACATGAAGGAAAAAGAGAAGCAAGCCTTAGCACAACAATAAATAATAAAAGAGGAGCAATGGAAAAATATACACAAAGAAAGCAAAATATTGAATGAAAATGGGTTAAGTTAACCATTCAAAAGACATACACTTGGATGAATAGATTGAAAAAAAAAAAAAAAAGCCCAACAACCAACTGTGTTAATCAGCTTTTTATCTCTGTGGCCAAAATACCCCCCATACCAAAAACAAACAAAGAAACAAAAATTTGAGGGAATAAAAATTGGTGGTTTCAGAAGTATCAGTTCATGGTCATTGGCTCCACTGCTCTGGGTGTGAGGTGGTTTAAGGGTCTAGTGGAAGAAAGCTGCTCAGCTTAGGCAGCCAAGAAAGAAAGAGAGGAGAGAGAGGGAGATGGAGAGGAGAGAGAGAGAGAGAGAGAGAGAGAAACAAGAAAGGGGTCTATGGCAAGATATAGTCCCTAAGGACATGTCCCATGCCCCCTTTGTCTATCATTTCAAATGGATTAACCCACTGATGTGGGATGAGCCTTTTTGATCCCATCAGTTCTCTTAGGCTCCACCTCTAGACATTGCTGCACTAGGGAAGTCTTCAGCACATGAGATTCCGGGGGACATTCCAGATCCAAACCATAGCACCAACTCTATGCTGCCTACAAGAAACTCAGTTTACTCATAGATACACAAAAACTAAAAGTGAAGTGCTGGGAAAAGATGTACCACACAAATGGGAAGCAAACGCAAGCAGGGGAAGTTGCTCATATCACATGAAGCCAACTTTAAGTCAAAATTAAATCCATAAGGTTATTATGTACTGATAAATGGATTAATTGAGCAAAAAGATACAAGAATTGTAAATTATATGCATCCAACATAGGGCCACTCAAACATGTGAGGTAAATATTATTAGCACTCAATGAAGAGATAGACTCTAATACAATAATAGTTTAGGATATTACCACCCCACTTTCCTCAATGAACAGATCCCCATACAGAAAATCAATAAAGACATATTTGCATTGAACCATATGCAGAAGTTCCCAAACTTTTTTTTTTTGGCTTATCACCCTGTTTTCAGAAAAAAAAATACTCAATAACCTCCTACCTACCCCTAGAAATCTACTTTCTTTAAGTGTATAAACAGAGAGTGCAGTGCCAAATTTGTGTTCTTTTATGCATCTATATTTCATTCCAGCACCTTCTAGGAGGCAGTATCTCCAACTCTGAGAACCTACGCAGAGCTAATGGGTCTAACAGAGATTTATACAACATTTCTTCAAACAGCAGCAGAAAGCACATTCTTTTCATCAGCACATAGAACATTCTCCAGGATAAATAATATGTCAGGCTGCAAATCAAATCTCAATATGTTTAAAAAATTGAAATCATACCATATATCTTTGTAGACCACAACAGAATAAAACTATGCATCAATAAGAAGAAAAAGAGCAGAAAATATACAAATATATAGAATCTAAATAACATGTTCCTCCAATGGATAATTAAATAAATTAAAAGAGAAAAAATTTCCAGAAACAAATGAAATGACAACACAATATGTCAAAATCTGTGGGCAAAAAGAAAAGCAGTACTGACAAGCAAGACTATAGTAATTAATACATAACTCAAAAATATAATGATCTCTAGTATACAACCTAACAATGCACCTCAAGGATTTAGAAAAGAAAGAATAAACCAAGCCCAAAATTAGTAGAGGAAAAGAAATAATAGAGTAACTTGAATACAAGAGAGACTCCAGATAACAGAGGAGAAACCTCAGTGGAACCAGAGAAATGGTCTAAGGGAAGAGAAGGGAGAAGACTGAGGTTCATTATTAAAAATACTAACATCGACTGTGTGTGCATATGTGAAAATCCTAATATCAGTCTTACTCCTCTGTATGGGAAAGGAGGAGATGGGGAGGCAGGTACCAAGTGCTGTGTATATATATGTCAATGCCAACATGATTTACTTTATGATGTGAAATGATAATGCACCAATAAAAGCACATTAAAAAAGAAATAATAGAAAGACCATAGTATAAATAGGTAAAATCAAAACTTAAAAAAATACAAAAGATCAAGGAAATGAAGAGTTGGTATTTTGAAAGTATATAAAAATCAGATAGATTAACTAAAAAAAATCAAATAAAATTAGAGAGGAAAGGAAACATTAAAATTGATACCAAAGAAACATAAAAAATCATAAGAAAAATAATATGAAAAATAATGCCAAAAACTAGACACCCTAAAAGAAATAGATAAATTCCTGAACACATACAAGAAGAAATAGGAAATCTAAACAGACAAATAAGGACTATAGTGATTGAGGCAGCAATTGAAATTCCTCCAAAATGGCTTTACTGCTGCATTCTACAAAACATTTAAAGAAGAAATAATTCCAATTCTTAAATTATTTGAAAAAATTGAAATGGAAGGTTCTCTGCTAAACTTTTAACAAGGCCAGTATTACTCTGATACCAAAACAAGATGAAGATATAACAACAACAAAGAAAGCAAACATGGACTCATACCCCTTATGAACATGGATGCAAAAATTCTCAATATAATACTAGAAAACTGAATTAAACACCTCGTTAAAAAGGTCATAGATCATGAGCAAATGGGGTGTATCCCAGGGGTACAAGAATAGTACAACTTATGCAAACAAATAAATGTCTTCCAACATAATAACAGAATGAAGGACCATGGTTATTTCAATAGAGAAAAAATATTTGATAAGATTCAGCCTCCCTTCATGATTAAAAGTCTCAGCAAATTACTTATAGAAGGGACATACAACAAAATACTAAAGGCTATATATGAAAAACCCATAGCCAATATTATGCTGAATGAGTAAACGCTTAAAGCTTTTTCCTCTAAAATTGGGAATAAGACAAATATGTCCACTTTCACCACTCTTATTTAATACAATACTAGAATTCTTAGCAAGAGTAATTAGGGAAAATAAAGAAATAAAAGACATAGAAATTAAAAAGGAAGAAGTTAAATTATCCATGTTTGTAGATGACATAATTTTATACATAGCAATACCTAAATGTTTCATCAAAAAATGGTAACAGCTGGGCATGATGGCACATACCTGTAATACTAGTACTCAGAAGGCTGAGACAGGAGGATCACAGATTCAAGGCCAGCCAACAATTTAGTGAGACCCTCAGCAACTTAGTGAGACCCTGTTTCAAAATAAAGAGGGGGGATATGGTTCAGAGGTAGAATTCCCCTGGCGTCAATCCCCAGTACTAGAAAATAAAAATGTTATCAGAACTTATAACTGAAATTAGTAGTTGAACAATACAAAATCAATATACAAAAACTAGCATTTTACACACCAATAATGAACTTCCTGTAAAAGAAAGCAATCCCATTTATAATAGCTATAAAAAGTAAATGTTTAAGGATAAATTTAACCAACAAGCAAAGGATGTGTATAATGAAAAATATAAAACACCAGTGAAAGAAATTAAAGAGAACACAAGAACTGGAAAGAAAAACTGAATGCCTACATAAGAAGAACAGAGAATCACCAACTAAACAACCTAATGACACAGCTCAAAGCCCTTGCAAAACAAGAACAGTCTAACCCTAAAGCCAGTAGAAGACAGGAAATTATTAAAATCAGAGCAGAAATAAATGGAGTAAAGCACAAAAAATTACAGAAAATAAAAATGCTGATTTCTTGAAAAAAATAAACATTAGCCAAACTAACCAAAAGAAACAGAGAATCAATCCAGATTACCAAAATAAGAGATGAAAAAGGGGATATTATCACCGACAGTATGGAAATACAGAGGATCATCAGAAACTATTTTGAAAAACTATACTCCAACAAAACGGAAAATCTAAAAGAAATTGACCAATTTCTAGATGTATACAATGTTCCTAAATCGAGCCAAGAAGATATAGAAAACTTAAACTGGCCAATAGCAATCAAAGAGATAGAAGCAACAATAAAGAATTTACCATCAAACAAAAGCCCTGGGCTAGATGGTTTTCCAAGTGAATTTTATAAAACCTTTATAGAAGAGTTAATCCCAATACTCCTCAATCTATTCAGCAAAATAGAAAGTAATGAGACTTTCCCAAACACATTCTATGAAGTCAACATCATATTAATATCAAAGCTGAATGAAGACAGCTCAAGAAAAGAAAACTATAGGCCTATATTGCCAATGAACTTAGACACAAAACTGCTAAACAAAATAGTAGCAATGCACATTCAAAACCACATGAAGAGCCGGGCGTGGTGGCGCACGCTTGTAATCCCAGCATTCGGGAGGCTGAGACCAGAGGATCCGGGTTCGCGGCCAGCCTCAGCTACCTAGTGAGGCACTTCACAACTTAGTGAGACCCTGTTTCAAAATAAAGAATAAAAAATAGGGCTGGGGGTGTAGCTCGGAGGTAGAATGCCCCTGAGTTCAATCCCCAGTACCACAAAAAAAAAAAAAAAAACCACATGAAGAAAATTATATTATACACCATGACCAAGTTGGGTTCATCCCAGGGATCCAAGGCTGGTTCAACATATGAAAAACAATCCATGTCATTCACCACATAAACTGAATCAAAGACAAAAATTATATCGTCATTTCACTAGGTGCTGAAAAAGCATTTGATAAAATCCAACACCTGTTCCTGCTAAATGCACTGCAAAGGATTGGAACATACCTCAACATCATAAAGGCAATATACAATAGGCCCACAGCCAACATCATATTAAATGGGGAAAAACTGCAAGAATTCCCACTAAAAACAGAAACAAGACAAGGATGTCCATTATCACCTCTTCTGTTCAACATAGTACTTGAGACTCTAGCCAGAGCAATAAGGCAAGAGAAGGAAATCAAAGGGGTAAAAATAGGGAAAGAAGAACTAAAACTATCTCTTTTTGCAAATGACATGACACTATACTTAGAAGACCCAACAAAGTCAATGAAAAAGCTTATAGAACTGATCAACAAATTCATCAAAGTGTCTGGATACAAAATCAACCTTAAAAAAATCAGCAATAGGAAAGAAAGAAATCATGTCATCTATAGTAATCTGTTTGGAATTGTAGGTCACTATATCAAGTTAAAAAAAAGCCAAAGAAAGACAAATATGACAAATTCTCACTGTTTGTGGAAACTAATAAGACAATGTCATAGAAGAATGGAATGATAAAATGGTTACTGGAGACTGGGAAGTACATGGGATGGGGAAATGGAAAGAAGTTCCTCAGGGGCACCAAACCAGGGTGGAGGAATTACTTCTGGTTTTTCTAGAGCAAGTTAGGGTAACTGTTGTTTAAAACAATCTATCATAGATTTCAATATGACTACAAAAGAAGTGTACAAAATGTCCCACATATAAAAATGGTTAATTTTTGAAGAGCTGGAAATGCTTATTATCTTCATTTGATTATTGCACCTCATATACATGTACTGGACCACCATCATGTACTCTGTAAACATGTAGAAATATTATATCTCAACAATTTTGTTCCTAAGTTGGAAGTAGGTATATATGTAGGCAAACTGCTAACTGGCTCCATCTATTGCTGCTTGCCTCATCAACATGCTGTCCAGTTTCAGATTTGCTTTGTTTAGGTTGCTAAGTTTCTCCTTCTCTGTGTGCAGGTAGTCCTGGGTCTGCTGATGGGCCTCCTGCACAGTCTTGGCTGCTCTTGTGAAGTTTGCTGATTTCCTTATTTAGAGATTCTACCTCCTCAGTCAGGTTCTTTATCTGTAGGAAGAAGACAAAGACAGCTTCATTAGCACAAGGGTGGACATAACACTAAGGATCATCTTCTCCCTTTATAATCCAAAAAAACTCATGACGTATGCAAAGTCATCAAGAGCTACATTTAGCCAAAGTCCTGATATACTTTTAAAAACTCCAAGCTCACTTTTTCTTTCACATGGAAAATGATCTGTGATCTGGCATGGTCAGGAAATGAGGTATTCCAGTCAATCAGATATTACCAATATAAAGCCAGGCATGGTGGCACACACTTGTAATCCTAGTACTTGGGAGGCTGAGACAGGAGGATCACAGGTTCGCCATCAGCCTCAGCTACTTAGTGAGGCCTAATGCAACTTAGTGAGACCCTGTCTCAAAATAAAGAATAAAAAATGGGACTGGGGGTATACCTTGGAGGTAGAATGCCCCTGGATTCAATCCCCAATACTGCAAAAAAATTAATTAATTAAAAAAAAGATATTACCAATATAGCTCATTGTACAGACAGCATTCAGAGCATCACATTACTGTGTAATAATAAACACCACTAAAGGCACCTGAGCTTTCTTTTAAGGATTCAGGGGATACATACTGATTGTTTTTTGCCTTGTTGTACCAAGAAAATGTCAGTTAAAGAAGGGTCCCAGCAGGTACCACAGGCGAAAATGGAAGCTGACTTCATCAGGCTCATGTGCTTTTTATGAAAGAAGCAACAGACACAAAAACTGCTATTTGATCATCTGCCAAAATTACTGTCAATTTAGAGATTTCCTGTTTATCAAAGGTTTGATAAAGACTCTTCACAAGTCTCATACCACAAATAGATGTGCAAGTTAAAAGCCAAAACTGAAACAAACAAAATGCCAAAATCTTTCCTTAACTAGAATTAAAGTGATGGCTTCAAGGTCAAACCCCAAGTCAATTAACAGAGCTGGGTATTCAGACACATCCCAAATCACCTTTTAGCAAAGAGCATCATGTTTATTCTCCTTCCAAAAAGGATACTTACGGGCCCAATGAAACCATTTTGCTGTTTCTGTTAGATTTCAGATGTAATAAGACTGAAGCAAATGAAAACATTTCATTTGGTAGATTAAGTGGGGTTCCATAAACCCAAACTGGAAATCTGAACTGGGAAAATATGGTTCATCGGACCCTTTACTTGATGCCAGTTCTGGCTCCCACCACTATAAAGTTGCAGGCCACTGTGTTAATTAACATAAACAGCACCTCTGGTACCAAAGTCTGATTTGGGAGTGGAATAACATTATTCTCTGCAGCACACTTCTCTGACTTCACCAATATTGTTTCCAGGTCATTGATTTCTTTTTTCAACTTGGAACATTCATCTTCGAGTTTCTGCCCCATAGCAGTCAGTTCAGAATTTATCTCCTCTTCTTCCCCCACCCACTCAGGCAGCTCCTTGACTCTGGCCTCCAGCTGGATCTAGGATTTAATCAGCGACTCGCACTGCTCTTCAACATTTGCCAGGGTCTCTCGTGCCTACCACGATGAGAAGAAAATCGTTGCCAACAGCTGGAAGTAATCTATCAGTTAGGCGAAAATGCTGCTTAACACATAGCAGAGAGATAATTGCCTGCCCTCTGCCCAGCACTTTCACCCACCTTTCCCAGGCAGCTGAAATAATATTCCCAGGTTTCCGATTCTGTTGTTGAGAAGTGGAGCAGTTGCTTGTGTTTGGAGGAGCTTTCCATCTCTCAGGCCCATTCAGTAGATTAGATGACCTCTTCTAAAGCACTTAATAGAATCCTGTGGCCTAAAGGAGCGGACGTGTCTTCAACAATCAGTGATGTGCTGCTTAAATCACAGTGACTGGAAGAATCAATGTGGGCACATGGTTTGAGGTTGGTACCTGCTCAGAATACAGCCTTTTAAGAAAACTGTGTTCTTTCAGACAATTGAATATTTATAACATTATTATAAGTGCACTGATATACCTATTTAATATATGTGTGTTTATATATATATACAGATGTATTTCTAATAACTTAGACTGGGCTATATATTTATATACATGGGGGATTTAGAATTCATAAGATTGCTTACAAGTCACTAACTGTATTTTACTATTATTTCTAACTAAAATTTTTGCCTTAATGATTCCCATAAGTTATACACATGCAGCATAAAATACTCTTTCTTTTATCCTTTCACATGAAATCCAAATTTCACTGAATGACCTATTGTTCCTGTGTTATGGGTCAAAGGAAAAATGAGGGGACTTTTTGCTAGACAGTTCCTTTCATAACTTTGAACTCCTCTATTGTGTCTTTTTTTGAGGTCAGATGAAACCTTTTCTTTTTGCGCAAGTTCTTTGTGAGGGAGGCCTCATTACAGACTAAGTTCACCCACATCTTTACCTTCCATCTCTCCATCTCATCTATCTCGCACAATGGGCCAGTTTGGCAATTTATTAACTACTTATTTGCCTTGCTTAAGTTACACCCACTGATTAAATCAAGGGTGGAAAAAAAAGTAAAAGTCTAGGCTATTGGCCTCTAGGTAACCCCTGGCAAGAGAATGGTTGCCTTCCCAGCAAACATAGCTTAAGGGAACACAGATAGAGAGAGGGATGAAACAGTAAACCTCCAATTGAAGACCCCAAAGAGAGGGGCTATATTAAAAAGAATGTCAAGGTGTTTAGGAAGGAGCCATACAACTCAGAAAGCCTTCTAATGTTTGGGAAATAATGACATTTGATTTTAGTTCACCCCAGGTTTACAGGCAGGACCAGCTGTTTACTGCATTCCATTTGGCATGTGAAGGACTGGCCACCATCACCAAGTGAAGAAGAGAGCCCAAGTGAAGAAAATGAGCCATCACTGCTCCAATCACTAAACACGACAGCCAGCAGATCAGGCAGGTCTTTTCCCAGTGGTAGTCAGCCACTCTAAATTTTCCTTTTATTCAGTAAGTTCTTCTGTTTTGGGTAAGTTTAAGAGGCAAGAAAAAGTGCTCAAATAATTGTATTTGAACCCAGCCCTTTCCAACTGAGCAGTGTGCTAAGTCGATGGAGAGTATAATAAAGGTGGATAAAATGTCATCCCAGTCCTTTGGGAGTTTGGAGATCATGATAGTCCAGGTACCCAGGAAGAGAGATATGAAAGAGAATAAATAATTCACAGTTACCATATTGGAGGCAGAGGTTTGAATATTAGGACCAGGAGTTTGAAGACTAAAATGTACATATTTCAGAATCTGAAAGTGTGTTTTCTGAAAATAAAACGATTTTTTAAGACAATGATTCTTAACCCTGACTAGATATCAGAATCACTCACACAATTCCTTGGGACCACATTGGGTCTCTTGAACAAAATATCCGAGACTGGTCCGATGCCTCATTCTTTTTATTTTTTTTAATGCTTTAGCAGTGAATTTGATACAAGGATAAGGTTGAGAATTGTTATTTTAGACTCATTTGTAATGTCAATTTGGACTAAGCAAGAAGAAATAGGAAGACAAAAAACAGGAAATATGACCAGGAGCATACTATAACAATCCTAAAGATGTCCGTCAAGCCTTTCTCCAGACCAACTAAAATCCTGTCTGCTGATTTGCTAATGCATCATAGCCTACATACAAATTTTAATTAAGATCCAGAACTTTCTGATCTAATAGTAGATTATGGAGAAATTGTGTAGTAGAAACCCTCCTAATTGTTTGTCCCATGTTTTCATTGTCTGTTTGATGAAAATCTATGGCATTTGAAAAACACATGCTTCGATTCCTTTTTATCTCATCAACACATCCTGAAAAAAAAGGAAATTAATTAAAAACTGGTTGTGAAGGACAAGTGGTAGGACCTTTCACCATCTGCAGCTGAAGAAGCAGGTCATTCTTTTCCTGGATGAGGGAGACTTGCTTTGTTTTTAGTTCCTTCTTCTAAGATCCCTATTTCTCCAAGGCCTTCTGCAGTCTTACATACTCTACCTTCAGCCCAATTGCCTCCTCTCCCACTCCTACAGACCTAACAAGAGGCTTGATCTTGAAGAATATACTCATCCAGGGACAGTTCTTCACAGCCATGAAAGCTCTCATGTTACACTGGATCAAAAAATTCCTAGAAACCAATGAAAACAGAGACACAACATATCAAAACCTCTGGGACACCCGAAAGGCAGTACTAAGAGGAAAATTTATAGCACTGAGTGCCCACATAAGAACAATAGAAAATTACCAAATAAATAACCAAATGACACAGCTCAAAGCACTCAACAAACAAGAACAGTCCAACCCCAAAGCTAGTAGAAGATAGGAAATTATGAAAATATGAGTAGAAATTAATGAAGTAGAGAATAAAAAATAATACAGAAATCCAAGAAAACCAAAAGCTGATTTCTTGAAAAAATAAACAAGATACATAAACCATTGGCCAACCTAACCAAAAGAAACAGAGAATCAACCCAAATTACCAAAATAAGAGATGAAAAAGGTGATATTACTACCAACAGTATGGAAATACAGAGGATCATCAGAAACTATCTTGAAAAACTATACTCCAACAAAATGGAAAATCTAGAAGAAATTGACAAATTTCTAGACACATATAACCTTCCTAAATAGAATCAAGAAGATATAGAAAATTTAAACCAACCAATAGCAATCAAAGAGATAGAAACAGCAATAAAGAATTTACTATCAAACAAAAGCCCAGGGCCAAATGGTTTTCCAAGTGAATTTTATAAAACATTTATAGAAGAGCTAATTCCAAAACTCCTCAAACTATTCCAGGAAATAGAAAGAAACAGGACCCTCCCAAACACATTATATGAAGCCAACATCACATTAATACCAAAGCCAAATAAAGACAGCTCAAGAAAAGAAAAGTATAGGCCTATATCATTGATGAACTTAGATGCAAATCTGCTAAACAAGATACTAGCAATGCGCATTCAAAACCACATCAAGAAAATTATATACCATGACCAAGTCAGGTTCATCCCAGGGATGCAAGGCTGGTTCAACATATGAAAAACAGTCCATGTAATTCACACATAAACAGAATTAAAGACAAACATCACATGATCATCTCAATTGATGCTGAAAAAGCATTTGACAAGATCTAACACCCATTCATGCTAAAACCACTGCAGAGAATTAGAATAGAAGGAATGTACTTCAACATCATAAAGGCAATACACAATAGGCCCACAGCCAACATCATATTAAATGGAGAAAAACTGCAAGAGTTCCCACTAAAAACAGAAACAAGACAAGGATGTCCATTATCATCTCTTCTGTTCAATGTAGTACTTGAGACTCCAGCCAGAGTAATAAGGCAAGAGAAGGAAATCAAAGGGGTGAAAATAGGGAAAGAAGAACTAAAACTATCCCTTTTTGCAGATGACATGATACTATACTTAGAAGATTCAACAAACTCGACCAAAAAACTTATAGAACTGATCAACAAATTCATCAAAGTGTCTGAATACAAAATCAATCTTTAAAAAATCAGAAGCTTTGCTGTATGCCAACCATAAATCCACTGAAAAAGAAATCCAGAAAACAATTCCACCCACAATAGCACCCTGAAAAATAAAATAATTAGGGATAAACCTAACCAAAAAGGTAAAAGACCTCTATAAAAAAAAACTATAAAAAGTTGAAAAAAAGAAATTGATGAAGACCTTAGAAGATGGAAAGATCTACCATGTTCTTGGATAGGCAGAATAAATATCATCAAAATGGCCATCCTCCCAAAACTGATCTACTGATTCAATGCAATACCCATGAAATTACCAAGGTCACTCCTCACAGACATAGAAAAATCAGTCCTTAAATTCATCTGGAACAACAAAAAGCCCAGGATAGCCAAAGTAGTTCTTGGCAACAAGAACCATACAGGAGGTATCGCAGTACTGACTTCAAACTCTACTACAAAGCCACAGTAATAAAAACAGCATGGTATTGGCACAAAAACAGACACATAGACCAATGGAGCAGAATAGAAGACTCAGAAACAGACCCACGTGCTTATAGTCAATTGATTTTTGACAAAGGAACCAAAAATATACACTGGAAAAAAGATAGCCTCTTTAACAAATGATGTTGGGAAAACTGGTTAACCACATGCAAGAAAATGGAAATAAACCCCACTTTCTCACCCTACACAAGAGTCAACTCAAGGTGGATCAAAGACCTGGAAGTTAGTCCAGAGACCTTGCAGCTACTTGGAGAGGGCATAGGCCCAATACTTCAACACACAGGCACAGGTAAAAACTTTCTCAACAAGACCCCCAAAGCACAAGCAGCTCAAAGGAAAATCAATACATGGGATTGCATTAAACTGAAGAGCTTCTGTGCAGCAAAGGAAACTATCAAGAACCTCAACAGAGAGTCCACAGAGTGGGAGAAAATTTTTGCCAGCTACTCTTCTGATAGAGGACTAATATCTAGGATATACAGAGAACTCAAGAAACTCACAGCTAAGAAAACAAACAACTCAGTCAAAAAATGGGCGAAAGATATAAATAGACACTTCACAAAAGAAGAAATACAAATGTCCAATAAATGTATGAGGAAATGTTCCACATCATTAGCAATCAGAGAGATGCAAATCAAAAGTACCCTAAGATTTCACCTAACTTCAATCAGAATGGCAATCATCAAGAACACAAACAGCAACAAATTCTGGCAAGGGTGTGGAGAAATGGGAACCCTAATACATTGTTGGTGAGATTGCAAATTAGTGTAACCACTTTAGAAAACAGTATGGAGGATCCTTAGACTAATGGGAATGAACCTACCATATGATCCAGCAATACCACTTCTGGGTATCTACCCAAAAGAATGGAAACCAAACTATCAGACTGATGCACGTGTATGTATGTTTATAGCTGCACATTTACAATTGCAAAACTATGGAAACAGCTAAGAGATCCATCGACAGATGAATGGATTACAAAACTATCGGATATGTACACAATGGAATTTTACTCAACTATAAAGAAGAACAGAATCATCTTATTTGCAGGGAAATGGATGCAACTGGAAAACATTATGTTAAGTGAGATTAGCCAGTCACAAATTGTAAAAAAGCATATGTTCTCCCTAATATGTGGATGCTAGGGAGAAGATGGGGCATAAGAGGGTCTCCAGATGAAAAAGGAGAAACCCTTGATAAGCAAATTGAATTAACTGAAGGGAATAGATGGGCAGGAGGACACCCTAATGCACGTGATGTACTTTCACAAATATATCAAGGTCAATCACTAAACTGAACTTGAGAAAGTGGGAGGGCGAGGGAGAGCGTGGGAATTGGGGAAGGGTTTAAATGAGAAATGTGTGCATATATGCCTTTATCAGCTTGTACCTAACGAAGATGTATGATTACAATGCACCAATTATTATATAAAAAAATAAAAACAAAAAAGAAGTGCATTCCTAAATCAAGAAAAGCAAACTAACCCAGACTGAGTTTTTTACATAACAAATATCCTTAATAAAACCATCATTTAGAAGTTATAGTACATTTTCATTGATTTTCAAAGTACTTTTGGGTTCTCTGACCAAAAACAAACAAAAACTATCAGGTACTTCTGAGGCAGCAATTTTGTGGGCTAGATATATTTACAATGCTCTACAATAAGTATCCTTTAATTGAGAACTGATCCTGAAAGAGAATAAGAAACAGAGAAAGAATGAAAAACCTTAGCAGTCAGTGAATACAATGCATAGATTAGCTATGTTCATGGAAGGAGGGAGCCAGTCTTGGCATGGAAGGGTTCCTATTTTCATATCCACATAGATAGAGAGGCAAGGCAATGACTTCAAAGGTTTTCACCATTAAAGGAAAGAAGGACAAAAACTTCTACCCACCATCAGAGAAAGATGTCAAAGAGAAGTACATATGATTTGATATATGTGAAGAAAAAAAGTCATACTCCAGGCACTTTTCTGTTTTTGTTTGTTTGGCTTTGTTTTCCTTTTATCATGGTCTAGCATGACTAGAATTCCAAATTATAGTCTGGAACTGATAAAAAACATTCAAGAGGTGAGCATAATGTTTTTTTTTTAAATCTGGTAATTAATATCCTTTGAAATATTGACAAAGAAAAATGTAAAATTACTGAAGAACATAACCTAAATCTAAGCATCACTGATTCTCTTAGATAAATCTTCCCTAAATATATTATAATCCAAAATTACAAAACACCTATAGAAAAAAAGCCATCAATGGCAATCAGCACATACAATGCTGAATTTGACTAAATCCCTGAGAGTTTTAGGCAACTAATCAATCTGATAAAGATATAAAACAATGTTAAAAAATGTTAAGTACACAAAGGACAGAATTGAAAAAACAACAAAATAAAGCACTATGATAAAAGAATAGGTGTGCTTTCTTAATTATCATGGTCCCACTTTATGATGGTTTGGACTAAGTTTGTTCAGCTTTACAATATCATAAAAGTAGTATATATTCAGTGGGAATTGCATGTTGGTTTTTGAACTTTGATCTTTTTTTTGGTTAGTAATATGCAGTATGTTGTTTTATGATGCTGGGTAGTGGTAACAAGCCACAGCTCCCAGTAAGCCATGCAATCACAAGGATAAATAACGGATACTCTATAATGTACTATGTTGCTAACTATGATATTCAGTATATTATATGTATTAAATACACTTTTGACTTATTCTATTTTCAGTTCAGGACTTAATCCCATCACAAGTCAAACAGTAATTGTATTTAAAAGGAGACCAAGTAAAATGTCTAAAACTTACAAATACAGTAATTTAAATCAAACACACAATGTAATAGTTAAGCCATTGTTTGGACATATTGAAAAGAACCTAGTGATTTAAGAAAAGAACCTAAGTTGGTCCTGATATTCTTAGGCTCCAAAATGGACCTTATAGTCCCAGTTTCTAGGTCTGTCCCAGTGCCAGGCCATACACAAAGCCTTAGACCATAGGCCTATACTTACGGATCTGGCCTGCAGGTCCATCTCAATGAAATCAGGTTCCAGGTCCACTACTATGGTCATAGGTAACAAGGCCTGCCCATGCAAAAACAAGCTCTTGGCTTGTCCCTAAGGGCCAAGGCATTGGACCTGATTGTGTATTTAAACTGGCACTAGGTCAGTATGGCCTAGGACTCCAGCAGCAATAATACCTGGGGACTCTACCAGCTGACCTCCCCATAATCTCTGACTAGACTCACTAGTAAGGGGCTTTCCCTGATGAAGACAATTGTAAAGACTACAAGAGTTGCCTACTTGTTCAATTGTGCAAATGCTAGCATAATATCCAAGGATCATTAATAAATAATCAAGAAAACATGACAATAGTGAATGAATAAAATAAAGCTTCTCTAATTGACACTAAATAAGGAAGATCTATGAACTAATAAAATCAGAAAACAGAGAGACCAAGAGATTATGAGTTCTAAAAACAAAATTTAACAAAATTTGGGAGCTGAGTGTGGTGGTATATGCCTGTAATCCCAGTGCTTGGAAGGCTGAGACAATTTCCAAGCCAGCCTCAGCAATTTAGTGAGACTCTCAGCAATTTAGCAAGACTGTTTCAAAATAAAATGCTGGGGATGTAGCTTGGAGGCAGAATATCCCTTGGTTTAATTTCCAGCACACCACACACACACACACACACACACACACATACACACACACACACACACACACACATAAATGGGCAACTAAGGCAGGAAGGATATTTGATGTAGGTCTTTCTCAATCAATACATAATACAGGCAGGGCAACTGTTACTTCCAATGTGTAGACACTAACACAAAAAGTTACAAGAAATATGAAAACTCAAGGACATACGACATGATAAAAATAAAAAATAAATGTCCAATAACTCACTCTAATTAAACAGAAATCCAAGAAGTGTCAGATGATTCAAAATCATCTAAAGAAGCTGGAAGAGAGCAATTAAGCCAAATGAGGGAAACAACATATGAAAAAAAAAATGAGAAATTCAACAAAGACATAGAATGCTAGGTGTGGTGGTGCATGCTTATAATTCCAGGACTTCGGAGGCTGAAACTGGATGATCCGGGTTTGTGGCCAGCCTCGGCTACTTAGTGAGGCCCTCTGCAACTTAGTGAGACCCTGTTTCAAAATAAAGAATAAAAAATAGGGCTGGGGTTGTAGCTTGGAAGTAGAATACCCCTGAGTTCAATCCCCAGTACCCACTCCCCCCCCCAAAAAAAAGACATAGAAATCATGAAACAGAACCAAATACTAATTCTGAGGGTGAAGAGCACAATGAATGAAATGAAAGATCCCACAGAAAGCTTTGAGTAGCACACTCAGTCAAGTAGAAAAACGAATCAGCGAGTTTATTTGAAATTATTCAGTCAGAGGAAAAAATGAAAAAAGTAAAAGATACATATAGCATCTATAAAGAACATCATCAAGTACACCAGCATATACACTATGGAAATCACGGAAGGAGCAGAATAAGAGTAAAGGGAAGAAAACTTATTTAAAGAAATAATGACAGAAAGCATCCCAAATCTGGAGAGAAAAGTGAACATCCAGATTCACAAATCCCAGAGAAACTCAGATAGATTAAATATGAAGAATCATCACAGCCAGCTGTGGTGATACATACTTGTAATTCTAGTATTTGGGAGGCTGAGACAGGAGGATCACAGGTTCGAGGCCAGTCTTAGCAACTCAGTGTCATCTTGTTTCAAAATAAAAATGGGGTTAGGCTAGGGGTGTAGCTCAGTGATTGAATGCCCCTGGGTTCAATCCCCAGTACAAAAACAGTCAGATTATCACCAAGAGACATAATGAAATTTTCAATGGTGAATAACAAAGAAAGAATTTTGAATTTGGCAACCCAAAAGTAACTCATCTCATACAAAGGAAAAAAGAAAATCAGTGAATTTTTCAGGAGAAATCTTGGAGGTCAGGGAAAGTGGTATAAGATATCCAATGTGTTAAAAGAAACAAAGAGAAACTGCCAACTAGGAATGCTATATCTAACAAAAGTTTTTCTTTAAAAATAGAGAGATAAAGATTTTCCTTGACAAATTAAAAGCTGTAAGATTTGATCACAACTTCCTGCCTAATAAGATGTGCTAAAGGGACTTCAAGTTGGAACAAACAAGGAAAAACAAAAACACCATCTAGCCACATGAAAACAGAAAACTCACTCTAAACAGAAAAATACAGTAAAATTCAGAATACTCTAATACTATGATGGTAGGGTGTAAATGACTTTAACCCAGGTGTGAAAGTTAAAAGACAAAAGTTTAAGAAGTAACCATAACTATAATAGTTAATGGATACCAAATTTTAACAAATATAAATTGTGTGATAAATAACATAAAATATGTGAGAGAAGAGGTTATAGTAATCAGATTTTGTAATCAGTAAAATTTAAGTTGTTATCAGCTTAAAATAAATTACCATAATAAAATGTATGTAATCCTCATGGTAACCACAAAGAAAAAAAAATCCCCAGCAGATGTACAAAGAAAAGAAATCAATGCATATGCTACAAAACATCATATTACAAAGGAAAACAGCAAGAGAGGAAAAAAGAAATGAAGCTGTAAGAAAATGTCAGAAAATTACGAATAAAATTATAGTATTAAGTTCTCACCATCATTAATTACTTTATTTATTTATTTATTTATTTTTGCGGTACTGGGGATTGAACTCAGGGGCATTCTACCTCCGAGCCACACCCCCAGCCCTATTTTTTATTCTTTATTTTGAAACCGAGTCTCACTAAGTTGCAGAGTACCTCACTAGGTAGCTGAGGCTGGCCGCGAACCCGGATCCTCTGGTCTCAGCCTCCCGAATGCTGGGATTACAAGCGTGCGCCACCATGCCTGGCTTCATTAATTACTTTAAATGCAAATAAATGAAGCTCTCCAATTAAAGGTAAAGAGTACTAAACTGATTTAAAAAGTGTTGGGGTCTTAGCCTGGCCAGAGAGACCTCGCCTCTAGATGGCGCCTGGCAGAGTGCGAGGAGTGGCTGCAGGTGGTAACATCTTAGGGCTGCACTACGCCAAAGCACATGCACCAGCACACCCAGCTCGTGGCCTGCCCAGGTGAGAGCTGTATGTGGGCACCTCATGGCTCAAGCCCTGCGTGGCTTTAAGAGCCTCCACCTCCTGCTGGAGAGAGAGGTTTTGGGAGGAAGAGGTTTTTGGGAGAGAGAGTTTTGGGGAGGAGAGGTTGGTTGGTTGTTGGTGGATGGTTGGTTGTGGGAGAGAAAGGTTGTTGGGGTCTGTTGGAGAGGTACTATTGCGAGGAACAGTTACGGAGAAGGAGAGTGGGGTGAGAGAAGCAATTGCGGTTAGAGAGACGGTTACTGTCAGGGTTAAGAGAATGGTTACTATTACTGCTTGGGTAGCGTCCTCGATCCCAGAGAGAGAGAGAGAGAGAGAAAGAGAGAGAGAGAGAGAGAGAGATAATAAAGAGAAGTCTGAGCCAGCAACGTTCAGTTATCGTCTTTATTGGGGCCTCACGGATGAGGGTCCAGCCCGGGGCCCTGATAAAAAAGAAAAAAAAAACCACATAAGTATATGCTGCTTACAAAAAACTCACTTTACCACAGGACTGAGAGTGAAGAGATGGAAACATATATTTCATATAAATGGAAAGTATAAAAGATCAGGAATAACTACATTTATATCTGACGAAATAGACTTTATGTAAAAAATTGTAAGAAGTGGTAAAGAAATTCATTATATAATGATCAATATAATGATCAGGTCATCAAGATATAAATATTGTAAATATATAAGAACCCAACATCAAAGCACCCAAATATATAAAGCAAATTTTAACAGAACTCAAGGGAGAACAAATAACAACACTATAATCATAGTAGGAGAGTCCAATAACCCACTTTTAACAATGTTTAGATCATCCAGACATAAAATCATTGAGCAAAAGAAGACTTGAACCACACATAGGCCCAGTGTACCTAACAGACCAATAATGCAACATTCCCTCCAACAGCAGCAGAATATATACTTTTTCAAGTACAAGAAAAATCTCTAGAGTAGATTGTATGTTAAGTCACAAAGCAAATCTTAGCAAATTTAAGAAGATTGAAATTATCTCAAATTTTTTTCTAACCACAGTGATACAAAACAAGAAATCAATAATGGGAAGAAAATAGGGAAATTCACAAATGTGAAAATTAAACAACAAGCTCCTATACAACTGTGATTCAAGAAGAAAGTAGAAGGGAAATAAAATCCTTGAGACAAAAATGCAAACATAGCATACTAAAACTTATGATATACATCAAAAGCACAAATGAAATAGAGACTAGAGAAACAATAGAAAAGATCAATGAAAATAGTTGATCTATTTGAAAAAGAAATAAAATCACAAACAGTAGTTAGACTACTATGATAAAAATAGAATATTAAAACATACCGATAAGTAAGAATATGAAGTCAGTAATAAGAAAAATATGCCAGTGAATATGTCTCCATCAACATTCCCACTGCTATCAGCCAAAATAATTGACCACACAACTTAGAGGAAGGAAGATTTATTTGCTCACAGTTTTGGAGAGTTCAGGTTTAGTCCACGTGAGGCCAAGGTCTGCAGATCCCAGGGCATGTTGGTGGGAAGCAAAGGGAGGAAGAGAGCAAGGCTCCACTCTCATATCATGGAAGCTGGAAGCAAGAAAGAGGGAGCAGTCAAAAGGATTGAAAGACACAAACACAATCCCCAAGGCCACACCCCCAGGGACCCACCTTCAGCCACACCCCACCTGCCTAGGTTACCAACCAGTAAAGTCCATTACAATGGATTTCTTCACTGATAAGATCAGCGCCTTAATTATATCAATTCTGAAAATTAGTACATGAGCTCTATTTCTAGCCATAACAAATCAGGCCTTCCTGGCTTCACTGTTAAACACTATGAAACATTTAAAGAAGAATTAATGCTAGTCTTTCTCAAACTCTTCTAAGAAATTGAGGAGAAGAAATTGCCCATACTCATTTTGGGCAGCCAACATAACCTGGTATCAATACTAGGCACAGACACTGCAGAAAAAAAAAAAAAAATATATATATATATATATATATATATATATATATATATATATATATATATATATATATATATATATTACAGGCCAATAACCCTGATAAACATAGATGCAAAATCCTCACCTCACCAAAATATTATAAAACGAAACTCTAAAGCACATTAAAGGATCATGCAGCTGGGCATGGTGGCACATCCCTGTAATACTGCTGCTTAGGATGTTGAGACAGAAGGATCACAAGTTTGCAGACAGATTCAGCAATTTAGCAAGGTCCTCCACAACTTAGTGAGATCTCGTTTCAAAATTTAAAAAAATAATAAAATAAAATAAAATAGAGATGGGGCTTATCTCAAAGGCAGAATGCCCCTGGGTTCAATCCTCAGTAATGCAAACACACACACATACACACACATACACACACACACACACACACACACACACACACACACACACACACCATACAGCGTGATCAAATGATATTTATTCCTGGGATGTAAGAATGGTCCAATATATGCAAATTGTTAATGTGATAATGCTGTGCCTTATTCTATATCCTTTGCTATAACAGAATACCACAGACTGAGAATGTGTAAAGAGAAGCCTATTCAGCTCATGGTTCTAGAGGTCAGCAAGTATAAGAGCAGAGAGTTAGCATTTTTTTTTTTTTTTTTTTTTGCGGTACTGGGGATTGAACTCAGGGGCATTCTACCTCTGAGCTACACCCCCAGCCCCATTTTTTATTCTTTATTTTGAAACCAAGTCTCACTAAGTTGCGGAGTGCCTCACTAGGTAGCTGAGGCTGGCCGCGAACCCGGATCCTCTGGTCTCAGCCTCCCAAATGCTGGGATTACAAGCATGCGTCACCACGCCCGGCTGAGAGTTAGCATTTGATGAGAGCTTTCTTACTACATCGTAAGATGACAGAAGGTAACCGATGGTAAGACAAAGCAAAAGTGCTAGTTCAGGCCCCTTTTCTTCTTATAAAGCCACTAATGCCATCAGAGGGTTCCACTTTCATGACTGCATCTAACCCTAAGTACTCACCAAAGATCCCATTTCTTAATAACATTGACAAGTGACTTTGGGGATTAAGTTACAAACAAGTGAATTCAGAGGGACACACTGAAACCACAGCACATCTAAATAGTCAGCCAAGGAATTTGACAAAATCCTACTTTCTATCACAACAAAACTTCTCAGTAAGTTAAGTAGAGAAAAAAAAGTCCCTCAACATAATAAAAGCCATGTATGACAAGCCCACAGCTAACATTATACTCAATAATGAAAACTATAACCTTTTCCTCTACAATCAAGAACAAGATGAAGATACCCACTGCACTCTCACCATTTGTATTCAATATAGTCCTACACAGAAAATTATGCAAGAAAAAGAAATAAAAGTTATTCAGATAAGAAAAGAAGTTAATCTGTCTCTATTTATAGATGACATAATTTTTTATGTAGAAAACTCTAAAGATTCCAACAAAAAAACTATTAAAATTAATAAATTAACTCACTAAAGTTTTATACAAATCAATATATAATAATCATTAGTATTTCTATGTAATAACAAGCTATATAAAAACAAAGTCAAAAGACCAATCTCATTTAAAATATCATTAAAAATTAAAATACTTAGGAATAAATTTAACTAAAGAGATGAAAATTCTTATACTAAAAACTATAAAATATCGATGAAAGAAATTTAAGAACTTACAAGTAAGCCAGGTATGGTGGCACATGCCTGTATCCTAGTACTTAGGAGGCAGAGAGGAGGATTGCAGGTTTGAGGCCAGTCCAAGTAACTTGTAAGGTTCTCAGGAACTTAATGAGACCCTGTTTCCAAGTAAGATATAAAATAAGTCTGAGAGTGCAGCTTGAAGGCAGAATGTTTCTGGATTCAACACCCAACACCATGAGAAAAAATAATACATAAATAAATATCTCATATACATGAATTAAAAGAATTAATATTGTTCAAATGTCCTTAATACTCAAAGTGATATACAGATTCAATATAACCCTATCATAACTCAAGTGGCATTTTTTGCAAAAATAGAAAAAATGACCCTGAAATTCTAGAATAGCCAAAGAAATACAGAGCAAAATCAAAAAACTGGGGAATCACATTACCTGATTGTAAAATATAGTACAAAGCTATAGTAATCAAAGCAGAATGCTACTGGCATAAAAACAGACATATAAACCAATGGAACGGAATACAGTCCAGAAATAAATCTATACATTTATGGTCAATTGATCTTTGACAAAAATGACAAGACATGCAATGTGAAAAGAAAAATATCTTCCATAAATTGTGTTGGTAATTGGATGTCTACATGCAGAGGAATAAGTATACTCCTTATCTAACACCATTTACAAATATTAACTTAAGTGATTTAAAGACCTAAATATAAGATCTAAAACTATAAAATGAATAGAAGAAAACACAGGGACAAAGTTTCATCTTATTATTTTATAAGAATATAATTACTTATTTTAAGTCAAAGAAAGAAGACAAAAAGGTCTCCACACAGGGTGATGGGGTTCCCAAAAGAGAGTAACCCAGGACAAAGCTTCTTGACATTGATCTGGGCAATTTTTAATACGTTTATCGATGAATTGTAATAATACATCTTAGTGAGGTTCAAATTCATACAGCCATGCACACAGGTCTTGATATGAGTCCCTTCAGGTCCCACCAGCTGCCTACTTCTCCCCATGTGTAACAGCTAGATTAGTGTTCCTAACTGGATATCCGCATGCAGAAGAATAAGTAGACTCCTCATTCAGCCTTAAGTGAAGGCTCCTTCAAACACAAGCACAGCATCATCTGATCTGTTTCTTTCATCAGTTCTTCCTTTTCCCCTCTCTACTCTATCCCCTTCCACTATTCTTCTGGTCATTCTCCTCGATTATCTAAAGTTTCTTTTGTTTTTTATTTTTTCTCCAGCTTCCACACAGGAGAGAAAACATTCTACCCTTTCTGTGACTAACTGATCTCACTTAGCATAATATTTTCTACTGTTTTTTTTTTTTTTTTACGTGACCTAAATGCACAAGCAACACTAGCAAAGATAGACTAATAGGTGGCAGCACACATCTGTAATGCCAGTACTTGGGAGTCTGAGACAGGATGATCACAAGTTCAAGACCAGCCTTAACAATTTAGTAAGATCCTCAGCAACTTAGTGAGATACTCTTTTAAAATAAAAAAAGAGTAGAGTTGGAGGTCTAGCTCAAAGGAAGAATGCTTCTAGGTTCATTTCCTAGTACCCAAAAGAAAATCAAATAGAATTGCATTGAACAAGAAAGATAATGAACAGCAAAGGAAGCAACTGAACCTATGGAATGGTAGAAAATGGAAGTAAAAACCTATGGAATGGTAGAAAAATCTTTGAAAACCATATATCTAATAAGGTATTAATATCCAAAATATATAAAGAACTCAAACAACTCAGTAGTATGAAATTAAATATCTACATCAAAAAATGACCTTCAAACCCTGATAGACAATGTTTCTCAAAGAAGATATATAAGTGGACATTAGTTATATAAAAATTCTCAGCATTATTAATTATCAAGGAATGTGAATTGAAAGTACAATGAAATATCAACTCATACCTGTTAGAATGATTATCATCAGAAAGACAAAAGATACATATGGAAGCTAGGGAGAAAGTGGGTCATAAGAGGGACTCTAGACCAAGAAGGAGAAATTTTAGATGAACAAAGAAGGTGACTTAACTGAAGGTGATGGGGGGGAAGACCCTAATGCACATGATGTACTTTCACAAACATATCAAAGTCAATCACTAAACTGAACATGAGAAGGAGGGAGGAGGGAGGGAGTGGAGAAGGAATTGGGGAAGGTTAAATGAGATATGTGTGAATGTATGCCTCTACCAGCTTGTACCTAACAAAGATGTATGATTACAATGCACCAATAAAAAAATATTTTTGCCAGGCTAGCCGATTAGAATTGCATCATTTGCTTTTGTTTGAAGTTTGAAGGGTAGTGTCCATTGTTAGGATCTGTGTAAAAAATAAAGACTTAAAGTGCTAACTAAAAAAAAGACAAAAGATAAATATTGGCAAATATGGAGAGAAAAGAGGATCTTCATATTTCATACCCTGTTGATGGGAATATAAACTAGTACAATTATTATGGAAAACAGTATGGAGGTTCTCAAAAAATTAAAATTTTAACAATCATGTGATCCAGTTCTCCATGCCTGAGCATATATACAAAAGAAATAAAATCAGTATGTCAAACAGATATCTGCACTCCCATGTCTATGGAAGTATTATTATTCACAGTGACCAAGAATCAACCTAAGCACACACCAGTGGATGAACGAATTAAGGAACTATGGCATACAATGGAATATTATTCAACCTTGAAAAAGAAAGAAGTCTTGTCCCTTACAACACTACAGAAGAACCTGGAGAATATTGTACAAAGTCACATAATCCATACTCGAATGATAAATATTTGATGATCTCACTTATGTGTGAGACATAAAACATTCAAATTCAAAGAAGCATAGAATAAATGGTAGTAACCAGGGAACAGGGAGAGGAGAAAACCAGTAGATATTGGTCAAAGAGAATTCAGTTTGTTAAGCAAGAAGATACATACATACAGATGGGGTAGTGACAATAGTTGCCAATTCCATATTATATACTAGAAATGTGCTAAGAGAGTAGATCTTAAATCCATTCACCAGAAACACTACAAAAGATGAGGGTGTGAAGTGATGAATATGATAATTATCTTGAGTATGGCAAGATTTTACAATGTGTACATCATCAAAACCCCAGATTATAAACCATAAATATGTACAATTTTTATTTGTTAATTTAACCTCAATAAATCTTGAAAAAGAAAAAAGAATACACCCAAGACAAATGGAAGGAAAGAATAAAGATGAGATCAGAATTCAATGAACTAGAAAACAGAAAAAAAAAAAGTAGCTTATTAAGTAGAATAACTGAATGAATAAGCCTGTGTCTTGAGAAAAAGAAGAGAAGAGACACATATTTGACACTAGGAATATGACTCTAAGAATATAATAATTTAGGATTATGCTTCAAGATCATAATTATAGATGAAGGAAGGACTTAAGAATCATAACTAGCTAGGTACACTGGCACACACCTATAATACCAGCTACTTGGGAGGTTGAAGCAGGAGGATCACAAGTTCAAGGCAAGCCTGGGGAACATAGAAAGACCCTATTTCAAGATGAAAACTTTAAGAATATCTAGGGATGTAGCTCAGTGGTGGAGCAATTGTCTAGCATGTGCAAGGCCCTGGGTTCAATCGCCAGCACCATCAATCGGTCAATAAAGTTGTACTTCATTAAATTGGAAAATTTGAAAAAAAAATTAATTCCCTTTTTAGAAAAGAATACGTACCTAAACTGATTAAAGAAGTAAAACATTTTAAATCTCAATAGGCCTACAATCATAAAATAAATTGAATCACAACAGTAAAATCTACCACAATAGAAACATCAGATACAGCTGATTTTATAAGTAAATTCTACAAAGATTCATGGGCCAGATAATTGCAAAAAGCTGTTTCATATTAGGAAAATAGGAAGCATTCTCCAACTTTTTTATGAGGTTAGGGTAACCTTAATCCCAAATCAGATAACACAGTAAAGGAAAATAAAATTATAGGTCATTCTTATTTATGAATATTGATGAAAAAATCTCATATTAACATTTCGACCAAGCCCTTCAATGTGAAGCAAATTAGGCTCAACATTTTTTAAAAAATATATTAATATAATTCAACATATCTACAGATTAATTTAGAAAAATAATGTGATTACTTCAATGGAAACATTTAAAAATTCACCTTTTTTCCTGATAAAATGATGAACAAAAGAAAATGGAAGGAAAGACCTCCATAAAATAAATCAATTTACCAAAAAATCTACAGAAAATATAATTCTTTAAGGGGAAATAATAACTTTTCTCAGCATCAGAAATATGACATTGTTTTACCAAAAGTTTTTAGGGTCCAAAATACTCCAAATTGGTAAGAACATGAGACTCTCTTACACAGTCACTAGAGAGTAAATTGGAAAACATTTTTGATACTGTGCAAAGCTGAAAATATGTATAACCTAAAACCTACTAATTAATTTCCTAGAGAATTGCTACTTCAAGTGTGTGCCTCAGACCAGCTGCCATCCATTAACTGATGTCACAGAATGGACCATTGTGAGTAATGCTGCCCTTAAGAATTTCTTGCATATATACAAGGGGTGGTAATTACAAAAATGTCACTGGAAGACTATTTGTAACAGCAAAAAAAAAAAAAAAAAAAAAAGTAGAAGAAGGAAGAGGAGGAGGAAATAGAAAAAGGGTAAATTGTGGTATCTTCATGCAATGGAGCACTATCCAGCAGTTAAAAATCAATAATCAATCAATAGACTTACCAACATTGATATATTTTAACAAATAGTACTGAGTATAAAATATAAACTTTAGGATTATACATACAGAACAGGGTTTACATGAAGAACAAAACCATGCAAAATCATGTCACTTTTAAGTATATCTTCATATAATTTAATCATAAAATATGGAATGATAAACAGAAACTCAGGGTCTGGAAAGGTAGGGATAAGACTTAGATGAATGAGAAATACACAGATTCATTAGCAGCATTTGTTAAATTGTTTAAAAAAGTAGTCAGTAATTACAGAAAAAAAATGTTAAGCCTTAGTGTATCTTGATGATGGCTCCATGGAGGTGCATTATAATATTTTCTATGTTTGAAATGTTAGATAATTTTTTAGTTTAAAGTTTAGAATGGATAGATCACAATGGTCCCATTTTAGAGATGAAAGAAGTGCCCTGTGGAGAAATTTAAGAGTTTTACCCAAGTGTCTCAGTGAGCATCCTCACTGCCATACCCCAGTCAACCTGACCACACAATTTAGAGGAAGGAAGATTTATTTGTTCACAATTATTTTGGAGATTCCAGGTTCAGTCTTTGTGAGGCCAACATCTTTAGATCTCAGGGCATGGCAGCAGGAAGCAGAGAGAGAAAGAGAGACAGGGCCCTGCTCTCACATCACAGAGGCTGGAAGCAACAGAGTAAACAAGTAAATGGATCAGAGACCGCATATAATCCCCAGGGCCACACTCCCAGGGACCCACCTTCTTCAGCCACACTCTGCCTGACTAGGCTACCTCCAGATATTCCATTAGTGTATTTATCTACTGATGAGATTATAACTCATGACTTAACTATATCATCTCTAAACTTTAATACGTGACCTCTTTAGGGAGCATTCTATATCTGACTATGACATTAAGCTAACACAACTGGTCCTACAAGACATGTTCCCTGATCCCCAAACTCTTATACCACAATGACCCTTATATGAGAGTCATGAAAGACTCTTGGGAGTTGTCTCACTATTATCTTTGACATGGCCATGCAGTGATCTTTATCTTCTTTGGGCAAACAGATGAAATTAACAAGTTGTCAGTTAAGCAAATTGTACTAAGACCTATGTAACTCCCTCCCAAATATAAACTACATTAAGGAAAAGGTAAATATAACCACTGCAGAATCACTTGCTCATAATCCTCTTGTTTGGAGATTTTGCTTGCTTGCTTTCCATGATTTTATTAAAGAATAGACAAAATCTACACTGAAATATCCAAAAGTAGTGATACATGCCCTCAGCAAACCTGACTGAGACAAAGTAAGAAAGTTATGTTACATGTCACCAAGTGCCACTGTTTCTGACCCAGGAGAGGCAATGAGGTGGTCAGAACACCTTCCCTCCTTGAAGTCAACTTCCCCCACAGAGTTGGCTGTGGGACATGTGTACAAGCCCTTGTGGGTCTGCTTCTGCTATAAATTGTGAGTCACACCACCTTTGGAGATCTACACTTCTAGACTATAAACAATCCCTCCCAATGGGAAGGCTAGAAGCAGTGAAAGAAATATCTGAATTATGGTTATACTTGGTTGGATAAAACAATAAAGCCCATTGCACTCTTTTTGATGTACCCTGATTTTTTTAAAAAAAATTAAGACTCAACCTAATTAGAGGAGGAAGGTATTTAACACAGTTTATCATAAGAAAGTGAAGTATTGTCACATTGGTTGAGATATCAATTACTCTAGAAATGAGGACACACTGCAGAAATACCATACCTTTCTACCAGAATTTTCTGGAATTTGATTTATCATCCCATCCTCTGGCTTAGAACAGTGTGAGGACTTTAGATGGTCTCTGGTCTTTTAGTTCTTCCAGTTGGTCCAGAAAGCCAGCTTTAAAAAATACCAAAAGAAATAAGTCAGGTATTACTTTTACTCATTGCAGGTGTTCACCAAATGTCTGTGAAATGACCCTGTGGAGTATTCTTTAGAAAAACTTACCCATCTTATATCTTTTTAGCTTTTATTTAAAGTGCAAAATCCACATACTAGAAAGTTTGGTTTTCTAAATCTAAAATTTGCAAAAGATATTTTATTTACTCCCATGGTTATATCAGTTGCTTAATCCATAATGCTATCCTTCCCATTATTTATTGATAATATTAAAAGAATGTGATTTAAGTTTTCAGATGGGTCTAGACACATAGTCCTTCAAAGTGTCTGATAGGGGTCCATAAATTTTTCTCTAAGGGGCCAGAGTATATTTCTAGGCATTGTAGCCACATACCTTCTCTTTAAAATATTCCTAGAGAGTTCAAAGTAATTTGTTTTTAAAGTAACTATTTAAAATATAAAACCAGCTGGGTGTGTTGGTGCATGTTTGTAATCCCAGAGGATTACAGAGGAAAGAAGATTTATTTTCTTACATGGTTTTGGATTCAGTCCATGTGAGGCCAGGGACCGTGGAGCTCAGAACATGGTGATGGGAGACAGAGAGAGCACATGAGCTGTGCTGCTCACATCGTGGAGGCTGGAAGCAAGAGAGCGAGTGGGGGGAGGAGGAACCATACATAATCCCCAAGGCTGCACCCCCAGGGACCCATACCCTCCCGCCATAGCCTACCAGCCTGAGTCATCCACTGCTGCAATTACAACCCTCAAGACTCAATTATATCAACTCCAAACTCTAATTTATGAGCTTCTCAAGGGGCCATTCTATATATAACCACAATACACACATTTTATGGAAGCACTCACATAGAGTGATTCCTCAAAGCCACCTTACAGGTCCCTGAGAGTGAGTGTCTGACACCCTCTTAAAACATGTGCCCTAGGAGCCTCACTTGTCTCATGGGAGACCTGGCCGGGATGAGTACCATACAACCAAAATAGCTAGACACAAAGGAAACAAGGCAGAGGTATGAAAATCAGTGGAAATACCACACAACAAACACTGATTCCCAGGACCTCAAAACATAAGAGTCAAGTTGCATTTTATAAATACATACTACAGAGCATGTGCTGTGTGTGTATGTGTATGTGTTTGTTATCCAACCTGAATCCTCTCATTCTCATTCAAATAATTTGGTCATTGGGAACAACTTGATGTTGAGTACCAGATTAGACCAAATCTATTAGTCACAGGCTTCCCAAAATATGTGGGTCTCTTAGGTGACAGAATTTAGAGAATCATGTTTAAATTGGTTGGCTTCGGTTTGTTTATTTATCTATTTATTGGATAATATGGTTGACATTTAAGTTGTCAAATGGCCTTGTGTTCTTCTATAAGTATTAAATAACCTTCTAAAATTATTTATTTCCAAAATAGTACTGTGGATTAATCAGTTCACACAGACAAGCAGTTAACAAGCAGTTTACATGTGCTCTGATTTGCACTGTGAGATGGATTCACTATTTTATATTTCAGCACACCTTTGTTTATATGATTAATTATAAAAATGTAAATATAGTCAAGACTAAAGTTTAAGAAGCATTGAAATGTCTTTCTCAAAAAGCACTAAAGTTCTCACTTTGAACCCATCTCTATTTGTGTTATTTCTGGTCAAGAGAGCTAAAGAATGCCTTATACTGTAATTTAGTATTCATGGAGATTTTAAAATACACATTCTTTCCTCCTACTCTTCTTCAAATGGATTCTTTGCAATTTTCTGTTTACCTTAGTGATTCCAAGTTGGCACTGGGTATAGTCGATCTCCAAGGAGTCAAACAGATCTTCCTTTGCTTTTCTGCTGCTTACAAACTCACTCTCTGGAAAGGTCCTGGGGCTCAGAATGCAGGACCTAATTTAAAATAGGGTGGAGGGAATCTTATGATTCAAATGGAGATTTATCTTGAAAAGTGAGGTAAATGAGAATACAGAACTATCTCTCCCCCTAATACGCTCAATTTTAAAGAACTGTTGGTAATAATAATGAGGATATAAGCAATAATCCCTTCCATTAGTATAATAGTGTGTATAGCGCTTTAGAGACAAACTCATTTGATTATCTGCTCAATGAGGGAGGGAGGGAGGGATTGGAAGGAAAGAGGGAGCGAAGGCAAGAGTAAGCATCTCTGTCATGCAGATACAGAAAGTGAACAGAGACGTTAAATGTCCTTCCCCAAATTCTTCATCCTATTGGTTAGATGGTGGAGCATGAGAAATATGCCTCTTAATTCTGAGACAGGTACTCTTTCTACTCTACCATGCTTGGCTAAAATTGGCTTGATGACCTATAATTGACACTATTAGAATTCGGGAAATAGAAAGCAAAAATGCCTTTGCTGCAAAGTCCTGCTTGGATGGCAGCTGCCATTAAGTATATACATATCAGAGGCTCAGTTCAGGCTACATGTCTTTCTTCTGTATATATTTCTTCTAAATGTGGATCTATTATGTATTAATAGAGATTAAAGGATATTACAGCTGCACAGGTGCTGCATTTAGGGGGAAATAATAATGGAACTCTGTCATCATACATCTCACCACCACCAAAACACATCGATTTGTAGTCTGGAGGATATCAACAAACACACACAATGCTGGCCTAAACAGTGCCTATGAAAGACAGAAAGACCGAATGAGCTGCCTCAGGCTTCTTGGACCTAGAATATGTTTATCTTTGTTTAGGAGCATCACATAGTAGTAGGTTTGGAAAACTTTTAGCATATCCTAATTTCTTTCAAAGTGCTATTATAATGCAGCTGCTTTAGAACCAGAAAAGCAGCCATTACACCTGAAAAAAAAAACAGAAAAGAAAAAGAAAAAAAAAAAGGTCACATTGGGTCAGTGTCTAAGAGATTGTATTACTGCAGATTTTTATCTTGGGTTAAAGAATTTTAATTTGGTGTATTATACATGATAGGCCATAGGAGTTCACTTCCTCCAGGCCTGATGATCCTCAGGAGGAGTTTCTAAATAGGATTTACCTGAAATTTCTCTAACATGGAACAAGCCCCTGAGTTCATAGTTAGATAAGATTTTTAATTCCAAGAACAGGAAGAAGATGACTTTTTTTTTTTTTCTAAAATGTAAATGGCTGGTGTCATATCCATTTGCCAACCAACAGCCAGCTAGAGAGGGCAGTAAGACCACAAGAGGGAACTGCCATCCCCAAAGAGGAGAGAAAGCGACTACAAAAAGGGAGGGAGGAGGGGAATGGAGTGAAAGGGAAAGATGAGACAGCCATAGAATTCTCTGTAATTTCACCCAGAAAGAACTTAGCAACATCCTGGCCTTCTTTCTTCCCTTATTATGTTGACATTGCCTAAGTTTTATTCTATAGTACAATCATCCTTCTCTCACTCTTTACCAATCAAAAGAAGTCCTATTACAGCTGTCAGCTGCAATCGCTGGTAGAAGCCTTTGAAGAGCCATCCAAGGAGTCACTGCATCTGGCTTTCACCAAGTCTTCAGAAAGGAACCGAGGAGCACTCCTAACACAAAGCACTCTGACTCTGCCTGAGTCTAGGATCACAGAAATATGCTTCAGCCATATTATTGCACTCTAATCTCTTTCATGGACAGAAACACATGATATATAATAAAGGAGAAAGGAAATGTACCCAGATACCTTAAGATGAAGCACATTCATTGCCTTTAAGTACAAATGAAGAATTCGTTTTGGTTAGATCATGAAGCTTTTCTTGAAAACCTGCTGGAATCAGAGCTGACTTGATGGAAGGAAATGCTAATAGGTAACAGAACTGCTCCAAAATAGAGGCAGTTAATTAGATTCCTTGCTAGATGGAAGCAGTGTCCCTAGATGCATTCAGAAACCCAGCTGATAAGAAACAATAGGGCACACACACAAAGCCATGAATGAACATGAAGTGCTTGCATTGCAAAAACTCCAACTGCAGCATCATTGTTTGGCATCCCACTTTCCCAAAATAGGCCATAGACTGTCAAAATTGGGGTTTTAATTACAGTAGGTTAATAAAAAAACCACAAGATACTACGGAACCATAGAAACCAGAATCAGCAACATCTGGCCACATATTCTAGGAGTGGTTTCTGCTCTAAGGACATGAGTGCCTGTCATTCTCTCTTGAGACTGAAAGCCTCCCACCAAAGTGCTATAGAAGACTGAAATTTCAAAGAGAAGGCCAGGAGTCTTCAAATTCACTAGGTAAGGAAAACAATCTATCAATCTATGTTGTTAGTAGTAGAAAAACTTTGTTTTGCCAATTAAAAATATTAAATTCACTGCAACCAGCCCATCCCATTATCTCCCTACCTCCATCATTCATCAGGTACATATGAAGGGGCCAGGCATGGTGGCACACTCCTGTAATCCCAGTTCTTGGCAGGCTGAGATAGAAGGATCACAGGTTTAAAGACAGCCTCAGCAAGTGGTAAGACTCTTCAACCTAGTGAGATGCTGTTTCAAAACAAAAATTAAATTTAAAAAATAGGGCTGGGGATGTAACTCGGAGGTAGAATGCCCCTGGGTTAAATTTCCAGTAACACATACACACACACACACACACACACACACACACACACACACACACACACAGAAGTAAATATGAAAGAAATGGTTATTATTAAAGAAAGAGAAGCTGTTTGTATTGAGAAGGAATATTAGAGGGAGTTTTTAACAACTAAAATGGATTCCAGAACTGTTGTTATTGTTGATTTAAAGTGATAGTCTTTATTCTGAAAAGTCTGCCTTAATCTCTCAATTGATTATTCAATCCCTTTTTATGATGCTTTGCCCTTCTAGAAAATGGCATAGGAGGTCATCCACATTTTAAAATTAAATTCAAGGAGAAATTTAAGTTGTAATATCAAGCAGTCTAATATTACTGAGTTGAGCCTGCTTTGTGAAATCCTTCCATGGGTCTACTTGAATCTCAATTCAAAGGCATTCTTGAAGAGATTCCAAAGACCTTACTTTGAACTTACTTCCATTTTTCTATCTGAAAAATCTACCCTTATATTTAAAAAAAAAAAAGGCCAGTAAGTAGTTCTTAAAAAGACATTCATCATAGCTGCAATAAAATGTATGGATTACAAACAAGTCCAGTTCTTACTTGTTTTGATCACCTGGGGATTTATGCATCTTACAAAATGAAGTGCTACTGACTTCATATTAGTCATCAATATATTTAAGTTTTCCTAAAATGGAGACTATAATAAACAAAAAAATCACTTCCCAAGTTTCTAAAAACCCACTACACAAATGTCTCCATATCTAGCAATTTAATCGTATGCGCAACAAACATGCAAGCCAACAGTTGAACAATGAATACATTATTCCCTGCTTCCAAAACACATTCTTTCTTTCTTATAGAAGTCAATATTTATCTGACAGATATAGTTCAATTGTGAATCATTTCTCCCTGTTTTGAACCTGCTAGCAATAACTTATGACTGAGCAATAAAATGGTTTGGAAAAAAAAATCATTTCTCAAGTATTCTGTCTATAGAAACCTTTACTCTAAGTCAGATTCTTTGTAAGTGGGATCTGAGATGAGGATTCTGGCTTGAGAATTTATTTTATTTTTTTTTTTTTTGGAGACTGAGGAAAGCAGAGTAGATCAAGGGAATTAAAAGGCAATGGTGCTGAGCCTCAGTTTGGGGTCTGCAGGACCTATGAATCAACTGCATCACAGATGGTACATGTGGAGCAAGAGAGGACCAGAGCCTGCAAATGGCAGGAGGAGGTACAGCTTCCCACTGGTCACAGGCAACTTCAGCAACTGGGACATGTTATGAGCCAAAGTTCACATCAGTGGGGATGACAAAGGCAACCAAGGTGGGGCACCACAGTGTCCTCGGTGTCCTCTAAAGGCCTTCACAATACCAAGATAAGCACCAACCTCTCCAACTTGATTAAATTCAGATACTTCATTCTTATTTAGAGATGTGAAATTTCAAGTAAGTAATAATAAATGCAGATTATGAGGCAGCTAATATATGAATAAATGCAATTATATTACTTGATGCAGAGATGCAACTGTTAGGAATGAAGCTCCTGTCTTCTCTTCTCCCCAAACTACATAGGAAAAGCAAAGAAGGAGGAGGAAGAATGAGAAGAGGAGGAGGAGGAGAAAAAGGAGGAGGAGAAAGAGGAGGAGGAGGAGGAGAAGAAGGAGGAGAGGAGGAGGGGGGGAGGAGGGGAGGAGGATCAGAAAGAGGAGAAGGAAAGAAGGAGGATATGGCAGGTGGTGGCATTTTGAAAGCTCTTTTTTTGTCACAATATCATACCCTGCTGATGGAAGCATAAATTCATCAAAATGCTAGAGACAATAGTGCAATATTCTCCAAAAGCTTAAAATATTCATATGTATGCCTTTTAACACAAAACATCTATTTTTCGTATATTTTCTTAAGGAAGTAATCAAACAACTGTGCAAAAATACTCATTGAATCATTATTTAGTCATTGCAAAAAATTAAGCAAAAATAAAATTAAATGATTATCAATAAAAGACTGATACAATCCTAAAGGACTACACATATAATGACAAACTATAATCTTTTAAAATTGTGACATGGCAACATGTAACTAATGTGGAAAGACTGCTAGAATTTATTTTAAGTGAAAAATTAGGTTGTAAAATCTATAGTTTGTATATTGTAATCCTGAGTATATATTTATAGTTGTGTTATAGACGAATCTATACATAAAAATGTTGAAAGGCCTAAATGTGTTAACAATTTTTATCTCTCTGTGTGAGACTATAGATAAATTTTATTTTCCCTTTTTAGTTTTGCTATATTATCTGATTTTTGGAAACACTCATGTATTACTTTTAATGACTTATGAAAAAAATCTATTCTTGAACCTATGCTAAGTGAAATTGTCTTACAAACATTTGTAGTAGTGCTAACTCGCTAAGATGTATAACAATAGCAACAACAAAATACATAAGCAACCAGAAGAAAATGGGCCTGCTATAAACAACAAAAAATTTATATATATATATATATATATATATATATATATATATATATATATATATATATACACACACCCCTATGCCTGACTAGCAGCTGTGTGGAGGCAGAAATCATGAAGCTTAATCACTAATGCCTTTTTGAGAAGCCCCAGGTCCTCTAAGTGAATCAATCACTTGACCTCTTTGTACTTCTGTTTTTCCCATTCAAGAAAGGGGAAATAATACTACCTTCCATTAATTTTTCACAGAAAAAAATCTATAACTGGCTTAAAGTACTTGGATTCCCCAGGAGAAAGTATGGTTATTATGAGCAATTTAATGTTTGGATGAGTAAAAAACTTAGAGGCAAGTATTTTCAGGGAGTACTTAAGAAATACAAGAAAAAAGAAAAGGACATTCTGGACAATTCCTTTTAGTTTCAAAGAACACAGTAAACACCCTGAAGAGTTAGAAGATGATTTCCTCTCTGATTCTCTGTCAAAACCACTCTCTGATCTCTTATGATCAAAAAATTACTGAACTTGGAGCCATAATCTTACGAGGCCACTCCCTAGCAGACTTCTCAGAGGCACTTTAGATGTTACTAGAATCAGGCAAATTCACTGCCTGAACACCAGCAGAGTCCAAAGAGAAGAGCTTCCATTTCTCAGCCACCTCTTGAGGCAGGCCCAGAGGATTTCCTGAATTGCAGCATCAGGTGCTGATGAATGGAGGAAGTCCTTTCACCATTCCTAGCCACATCAATCAGGAGTCCCACATCAGCCTGAGAGGGGCCAGGAGTTAACATGAAGCTGGGTATAAGATGATAGGAGGGCAATTGTATAGTTATATATAAAATGTCACCTAAAGAGCTCATTTATTAATCTTTGGAGTTGATATAATTGAGTCTTGAGGGTTGTAATACCAGCAGTAGATAAATCTATTACTAGCCTGGGCCGGTAGGGTGTGGCTGGAGTGAATGAATCCCTGAGGATGTGGCCTTGGGGGTTATATATGGTTCCTCCTCCCCTGTGCATTCTCGTTTTCTCTCTCTCTCTCTCTCTCTCTCTCTCTCTCTCTCTCTCTCTGTTGCTTCTGGCCTCTATTATGTGAGGAGCACAGCCCATGTGCCCTCCCTCTTTCTGCCTCCCACCACCAGGCTGAGATCCACATCTCCACCTCACGTGGACTGAACCTGAAACCATAGGAAAATAAGTCTTCCTTCCTCTATGTTATGTGGTCAGGTCTTTAGATTATGGCTGTAAGAATGCTGATGGATACAGGTGAGAAAGTCAGGCAGTGAAGATACCCCCTAAAGAACAGGTACCCTACTGTTGCCCAGAGGAAATCTGAAAACAGGCTGGTCACATTTTCTATTTCCCCCAAATTTCTATTTTTTAAAAGAAAAAGGGAAAGCCACAGGTGCTTGTGAAATCTTTTGATTTTTTTAACCTGTATGAACCAAACAAAACCTGTTTGAAGGCCAAGTTCTGCTGGGAAGTTGCCAGTCTAAGACCTTTGCTATGAGTGGTGAAGAGCTTCCCTTTGAGCTCAGTATTAGTTCAGGTGTGAGGCTGAGGTTAGCCACTTTGGCTCAGTACCTTCATACCCATTGTACAAGGATACAGAAGTGTTCACTGAATTACAGGTGCATGTGATCTTCCATTTCTCTGTTTCTGGGAGACAGTGAGAGTTGAACAGACACTAGATTGGTAAACAGAAGTTTTGCTTGCTATCTAGGCTTTGCCCTTTAGTAGATTCATAAGGTTGGAGCTGCTACTCTGCTCCTTTTTCCTTGTTCCTATAAGATGAGTAGAGAGTTCTTCGTGTGTGTGTGTGTGTGTGTGTGTGTGTGTGTGTGTGTGTGTGAGAAAAGGTCATTCAAGGAATAAGGTACATTTACCCAAAAGTATATTGCAAATGACAAACTACCAAATAAGATCAATTGTTGGTGTGTCAATAATATTTACAGAATGCCAAACATATATTTGTTACTACTTGCTGGAGGCTACAATTGATGAAGCCCTCATGAAGCATATAATAACCCCAAGGGTGTAGAGCACGGTGAAAGAGAATTCCAAGACACTTGGGGAATATATATTAAATATATACAGCTCTACTTCAAATATCAGTGTCAATCAGAGACTGTATATATGATGGTGGTCCTGAAGATTATAATAAAGTTGAAACATTACTATTGCCCTGTAATACTGTGAACCTTGTATTATCCTAGTGCAACATACCACTCATGAATTGTTCATGTCCAGTCCTATAAAAGTGCAGTACAGCACATGCAATTATGAACAGTACATAATCCTCGATAATGATAATAAATGACTTTTTACTGATTTATTTACTTACTATGCTACATATTTTTTACTCTTCACTGAGTTTTTTGATTGCCTCATGGAGCCACATTGAGTTATTGACTTATACCATCTAAGAGTACATAAGTGTGCTCTATGATGTTTGTACAGGCTGAAATCGCCTAATGATGTATTTCTCAAAACATATCTCCATCATAAAGCAATGTTTGACTGTATATATTTGGACCTGGTTATTGCCCCCCATATCATTAATCAAAACATGTTTTTTATTCTCTCTTTGCAGCTAGGTCAAATAGAAAATGAAATCAGGACAGAAACAGACTTTTTGAAATATATCTCTCTTTGTGCCTAAGTACCATTTCCCTGAAGAACCACCAGCCCAAGATAGAAAGGCTAATAAGAGGGGACAATTCAGACTACAGGGAGTACAAATAGATAGCACAGCAAAGAAGCAAGGATTTTCTGTAAAGGCCAAGGCACCCATGGGTTCCATTCTGAGGCTGAAAAAAATCAAAGAAGATTGACTCACCACTGTCAGTACCGATGTAATTTTCAAAAAGGCTTCCAACGAATCTGTTGGAAGACTTGTGAAATACAGCCACCATTGTTTCATTAGGAAGGTCCATGTTCTTTTCAAGCCAACTGCTGATATTATGAGGGGCCTTTGGAAAGACATGCATTTCAGTAACATAGGGGGGGGAATGAAGAAATGAGCAGAGCAAATTGTACATTACTTGAAAAACACCACAAATTGTGTGGGTCCTTTAATTTTATGTCAGTTTGATGTAGTAGTGCTGAATAATACTCTAGAAGTCCATTGTGCAGTCCACAGAGATCTCCAAGCTTTCCCATTTTAATTGTTAAAGGAAAGGAAGTGGAGGGAAAGGACAAGAAAAGAGAAGAGGGAGTAATAGGAGAGAGAGGGCCAAGGAAGAGAAAGGAGGGAAGGGGACAAAGAGGAAGCATTAAATCACTTCCAGTATAAACACACAGCAGTAGTCCTTCACAGGCAAGACTAGATAAAATCACCCACCTGCCACTGACACATGGTGAGCACTCACAGAAAAAGTTAGCAAATGAGTGACATTTACTGTAAATATTATAACTAATATTCCAGAATGCTAAAGAAGAGAACTGTAAGCCTATCTGGGTACAGTTGGCAGGCCATTTTTACACTGGAGTAGTATTTTATCCTTTATCTGCTCCTTTTCTGTTCCCCCCAGAGTCTCTGGCCAGAAGAGGAGAAAACGAGCATGCACACTAGTGGGGAAATGAGAGGAGGCAGTAAGGATCATTAGAAAGCTTCAGTGGCCACCATTTGGAGATCATTACTTCACACTGACTATTTCTTTATGGGAGAACAAAAAAAAAATCTTCAGTAAAAAGATCAATTGAAATAACTCATTCACACTATGTTGAGCTTTAAAAAAAAGGATAAATAAGAAAAAATCCCATGACTTTGATGGTGCCCGTGCCTTCCTGCAGCAGTCTGGCTTTGGGTTGGGGTGACAGAGTCCATTTTAAGATTTCTGACCTCTGTGCACATGGGATGCTATTGTAGTATGGGTGTTTCATTTCTTCAGTGCTAAAGGACTAGTTACTCTACCTTTCCTCTGGGACTGAGATGAATTTTGTTCTTCATTTAACCTGAACTTTACTTAAATATCTGAGGACTTGGGCTGAGAGTATTTGAGAGAGTCAGGAGAATTCAGGGTTGGGAATCTGACGGTAACTTACCACTCCTGCATAATGGACAAGTTCAAAGCTTCATATTCTCCTTCTTATCAGGCTTGAGCTTCTGGAAATAAACTGACTTGAATGGTTATCAGAGAGTTTGGTTTTGAAAGTCAGGTCCGTAGCCTTAGGAAACATACATTCCTCTTTGAGGATGGAAAGGAGGTCGGTGGACTGTTGGAGTGACATGAGAGCAGCTTGTATTTAAAAACACCAGGAAATAGTGTTCCCGATAGGGCCTCGGTATAAATTCTTTCCCTGATAGTTGATCAAGGGAAGAATAGTCACTGCATTAATAGCTATTAAGTACCTACAATTTAATATTGATACCAGCAGCAGCTGCTGATGCTGCACTGAGCCACGTGCTCTCCACAGAGTGGTTACATTCTAGTAGAGCAGATGGAGAGCAGGCAAGCAAACAAATAAATAGCTAGAAAAATAAATAGCCAGGAGTGATGGCACATGCCTATATCCTAGTACTTAGGAGACTGAAACAGGAGGATTATAGGTTGTAGGTTCAAGGCCAGCCTCCAAGAACTTAGTCAGACCCTGTTTCAAAATAAAATAGGGCTGGAGGTATAGCTTGGAGGTAGAATGCCCCTGGGTTTAATCATCACTAACAAAGAAGAGAGAGAGAGAGAGAGAGAGAGAGAGAGAGAGAGAGAGAGAGAGAGAGAGAGAGAGAGGGAGAAATTTAAATCCCTTCATAATTTTTCTTCTAGGTATTTCTTTATGCAAATTCTATGATCCAACTAGATTACCTGACATTTCAGAACACGTCCTTTGCTTTCCTGCTTCTATACCTTTGGCCTGGCCTGGCCCCCCCACCAGACTTCTCTTCTCCTAAAATTATATCTATTCCTTAAGATCTAGTCTATATTTTTGAGCTATTCTCTACCAGACTTTTCTAGATTCCTACAGGCAGATGTGACCTCTGTTCTTCTGGATTTGGGGGACTTTCTTTGTGCCTTTAATTGCATTCATATTGCATCTAATATTTTAAAAATCTATTTATACATTTTTTAGACTTACAAATCCTTTACTTGACTGCATACCTCCTAAAGGCAAGATCTATTTATAACAAATAACTACATTTTCTATAGTATTTAATTCAAAGTCTTATACGCTATAATTATGTGTGCCTTGACATCTAGAGAAAATCATAAGGGGCTCTTGTAACTAAATCACAAATTCCCTTCCCATCATGCCCCCCTAGGTTAGGTCTGCTAGCATATGGCCCTCTCTATGACAGGGAATAGGCACAGTGCCTGCTTAATATCCCTGAGTAATGGGCTTCAATCCCTTCTTGTCCTGTGGAATTATTTGAACAAGCCAATTACATCCTCCTGTAACATGGGTCACCCACTCTACTATTACTACAAAGCCGCCTCCCACAGCCTCTGTTTATTTACTTTCTCCTGAGTACAACCCCATGTGGCCCTGCATGATGTGGTTGTCTATGTTCCTGGGGATGTGAGCATTTGTGACTAATAAGATGTTGATCTTATCCACCCAGTGTTGAATGTCAAGTGTTCAGCCACCCCTTTAACCCTTGACCAGGAATTCCTCCAGCAGGGCAAAGAGGAAGTAATCAAGAAAGTAGTTGCTGAACAGATTTACTTATTTGTTTAATGAAAAAAAAAAATAAGTTCTGGTTTTAAGACATCATTCCAATTATACCAGAAGTTGCTTGAGTGCCAAGATTATGCCTTCTTATGTTTTCATTCCGCATAGTCCTTAGCACAGTACGCTCTTAGGTGACTAATCTAGACTCTCAGCAAGTTTCTGCTAAATAATTAATTGACAGGTGAATACTGAGACAAACAGATTTGGGCTGTTTTGCTGTGGTCAAAAGTCAGACAAAAATGAGAGATGCCAACAAAAACAATAAAAACACATAGAATTATGTATTTGGAGAAAATATTCACATGTATATATGAGATGACTAGATATTAATCTGAATAAGTTTATATCAAAACACCTGTATTAGCACATCCAAAGAGCTCCCTTGGGAGCAACATTTATTTAAGATGCTATCAGGTTTCAAAATATTTTAAAACTTTATTTGGAATATTTGATACCAATGACTATTGACACATGGAAAATTCCTGCTTTCTGATGTTATATCATTGTGTAGAAACAACCAAGTTATTCAGGCCACACTGGGCAAATAAGGTAAATAAAGTGTTAATCAAGAAACACAGTTTGGACTCAAAGTCCAGTAAAGTGATATATATTAGAGCAAGTTTTCTCTTGAGGTTGGTAAAGTTCTAAAACATTATTCTAATCCCCATCCTGTGGGAGTTACAAAAAAGCTGAATTATTGATGACATAGCTTTTCAAGGTTAATACATTGAAGGAGTAACAAGTTTTTAAATAGATAATTTTGAGTGTATTTGTTAAGAAATTATAGGGATGATCTCTTTACCAATGCCTTATGTATACTCATAAATATGTAATCATATAGATACTTTCCAATGTAAATTATTGATGTTCAAGTTCTAAACAAACTATGCCAAATAAAGAAATAAGCATAAGCTGCTCAATATAGAGTACATTGTAGTAGACTTTTTCACAACATATATATGTGGAAGAAGGTTGTGATAATCTAGACAATCAGATTAATTTTTTTTGTACTGAATATTGAACCCAGGAGAAGTCTACCATTGAGGTACATCCTCTGCCTTATTTATTTATTTATTTATTTGTTTGTCAATTTATTTTAAAACAGGATCTTGCTGAGTTGCTGAGATTGGCCTTGAGCCTTCAATCCTCCTGTCTCAGCCTCCCAAGTATTGGGATTATAGGTGTGTACTACTGTGCTCAACTCAAATTAGGTTCTCAGCCAGCCTCAAATACTTAGTAAGGCCCTCTGCAACTTAGTGAGACCATGTTTTAAAATAAAGGATAAAAATAGGACTATAGTAGCTTGGAGGTAGAATGCCCCTATATTCAATCCCCAGTACTCTGTGTGTGTGTGTGTGTGTGTGTATACATACATATATGTATATATATATTTGTGTGTGTGTATATATATATAATATTTTTAATTTTAGTTTTAGATAAGCTTTTTCTGTAAACTTAAAAATATAAATTGTTTATGTATGAAAGTTCCTTTTCTTTATAGATACACAGAGATGCAGGCTATAAGACATTTTTCAGATATTGTTGCATTTTTGTTCTTTTGAATGTTAATATTTCTCATGATTCATTCCATTTTAAGGAGTGGTATTGATCATTAAGGTTTGCTACAAAATTTCTTCAGATAGCTTGAATTGACATAATGGTCTTTTCAAAATACAGAATGTTTTCAAGAAAGCTTTTGCATTTTTCATTTGCCCAATCTGAATTTCTTTGAAATAATTCATAGAAAACCAAAGACTTATCATTGCCTTCTTTTGTCTGTTCAGTATTTTTTCTTCTTCTCATTTTATCATATCAGTAGAAAATACAACAGGAAATTACATCCATGTTGCTAGGATAACTGAGGCTAACAAAAATGAGATCCGCAAGAAATCGGTAACATTCACAGAGGTATCAGCATCTGAACAATGTCTGTGACCCACTTTCCTGCCTCAAAAAATCTTGTCACCATCAAAGCAAGCCGATATTACAGGTGATAACGGTCAGAAGCTAAATCTGTCCCTCCGAGGACCTCCAGCTCTGTTGTTTCATTTCTAATGAGAAACTATAACTTTTATAATGCCACAAAACATTTATCAGATCATGGTTAGCTCACTGTTATTATTTTAAATCACTTAATGGTTGATTCATTATCTTTTTTCTTAAATCAGCCTGTCCTCACGGCAGGAAGTTCACTGGTTATAAAAGGAATAAAATCAACGTGATGTCTATTCCTGTTAGGAAGAATAGCTATTTTAAAGGAAGATTTAATTTTGTGTAAAGTCTAATAAATAAAAATGATAGGACAGTGAGAGTGATAAATCCTGCAAATGATGGTGAGAGGTCATTCACCCTAGCTCCTTCCGGACAGAGTTGTTGAGAATCAAATGTGACAGCGAAGCTAGAGAACTTTCAGAAAGTTAAATGCATTGGCCTGCCCAGACCTGCCTCCAGTATTCACTGCAGTGCACAGGACAGCAAGACACAGAGGGCATATAGCTGCTAACATGCTACTATGCTTGCTCATGTGGACAAAGCCACAGAAAACCACACAGAATTCCCCCAGCAAACCTTGTTGATCTTTCCCAGAGCACATGGAAAGATTTCAGACTGCAGAGACATCACTGAATGCAGAAACCATCCACTGAAGCTAATTTACTAATAAGCCATGAAGTATTGTCATAAATTACTTAAACTAACTGGTACTTGTCCAATTAAATGAACAAACTACACCCTGCAAGGTAGCAGCCTTGAGGATTTATGGCAGTGGTTTGTTTGCATGCTAATTTGCCAAAATTCGTTAAGCCTCTCTGGGTCTACTCATTCACCTTATGTTAATCATCCAGGCTCTACCTTGCTCAGAGTTTCAGCTCTGTATTTTTCCAGTCAAGAGCATGGTCATTTTTAATCTAGACAAGTCTCTTTGTGCATTAATGGTGGAAGTCATGCACAAGCTGACAAATGGGTAGCCACCGTCTGCTTTAGAGATGATGGAGTAGGGCAAATGACATGAGAGTTTAGCTAGGATGCCACGGGTGCTGCACACAAAGACCATTAAGAGAAAATGTGCGGGACTTCCCTGCCCCATTTCCCATCCCGTGACAGAGGCTGATTCCTGACATGGATCAACATGGCAAGCAGGGACAACTCTTCTTAAAAGAAAATGGACAAAGAAAAAAACATGCTTTCTCTTCTCAAGGAGATCTATGTGGGCTTGCAAACTCAGACCAAAGTTAATGGACATCCAGTCAGTGCCTTCTTTCCTGTGTTCCTCTTGCTTTAGAATAAACATGTGCTGATTAAAGAACTGCTGTTAATTTTTTTGTTGTTGGTAAAACTAATGCAAATTTGCTTAAGGCTATTATACTTCAAAGATGTGAATAGTTTGAAGAAGATGTTAAAAAAAAATAAAGATCTACTTGCAAGAATACACATTAAAGAGAAAACCATGTCCATGATCCTATAACAGCAAATAGAGCCAAAAAGTCACCAATGCTCATTTAAATTCTTGTCTTCTTCAGATATACCTACCAACTCATAATTATTGCAATAAAATAATATTTAATGGTATTATATTTCAAAATCATAAGATTCATTTACATTTGAAACTTAAATAAGAAAGAAAAATACTAACACTATTTTAATAATAATTATTAACTATTGATCTTTTCCAACCAAGGTAGCACTTAAAGTTTGCAGAGAATAATTTCCATCAATCTTTGACCAATATTTTTCCATGTTGAAGTTACATTTTCTAATCTACTCATAAATATGGACTGACTTCATTTTCAACACATATATTTACATCAGGATTTCAAAACTAGTGATGTAAAAAATGCCAGTGAAGAAGTACCTTGACAGCTTGGCATGCAGGACCACATTGATACATACCGCCAACCATTGAAACATCCTTTTAAGCTGGGTGATGTGGCACACTCCTATAATCCCAGTATTTGGGAGGCTGAGAAAGAAGGATCACAGATTCATGGCCAGCCTCAGCAACTTGGTGAGGCCTTCATCAACTCAGTGAGACCCTCTTTCAAAATAACAACTAAAATAAAGCCAGGGGTACAGCTTAGAGGTAAAATGTCCCTGGGTTCAATCTCTAGTACCACATGAACAAAACAAAATCCCTTTATATACTGATGGGAGACCAAAAGCAATGAATACCTAGAAATCACATTGAAAACACTCTGTCATTCGACAGCAGTGCTCATTTTAATCCTGGACTTTATCAGCAAACACCTTCTAGTCAATTCAGAATGTATTTGTTAGCCTGTGGCTCCAGCATTCTGTTAAACACAATGAGAAGAAAGAAAGAAGCAAGTGAGAAAAAGAAAGAAGAGGAAAGGAAAAGGGTAAAATAAAGTAGTGAGCTGGCCTGCTGCCTCCCCATCAGAAGCATTGGTGAGAGAAATCCTATTCCTATTAATAAAGAATAAATATCTGGGGTAGAGTATGACAATGTGCTCTAAATCCTTACTGTTCAAAGTGTGGTCCAAAGACCAGCAACATCACCACTCCTGGGAGCTTGTAAAAGATGCAAACCCTCAGGCTTATTCCCAGACTTGCTGAATCAGACTCTAATACTATCCCCAGCTGCTTCCTATGGGCAGAAGCTCTCTCCTTGAGCAAATTTTAGTCCAGCTCATCCGAACTTACCTGTCTTCCACCTGCCTAGTCCAGTTGCAGCAAGAATCCTGCTAAGTCACTTCAGAGAGAATCTTGCTACCCTTAATATTTGACTATGTTTCCCATACCACCCATTACATATGTAAATTGTTAGCCTGACTTTAGCATTCATCCCACTAGGAAAGTTCAGCAAGAATTCCTAAACTCTGATGTCTCATCTTAGTAATTTCTCATCCACTGACCCCTCATCTTGGCCTATAAATCCTCACTTGTCCTGGCAGTATTTGGAGTTGAGCCTAAGGTGTCTCTCCATTGCAATACTTCTATTGCAATAGTCCTGAATAAAGTCTTCCCTACATTTTAACATGGGTCAGTCTAATTTTTTCCTTAACACTATACACAGTAAAGTTTGAAAAGTACTGGTATGGTAGATTAGAAATATGTAATCCCTAATCTCTATTCTGTTGCTGCTGCTTACAATTTTATAACATTTGGCAAGCAACCTATCCTTTCTGAGATGCAGCACCTTCATCTTGAATAATGTTTTTGGTCCTGTGAAATCCCTGCTTCTAACTCTTCATTATTCCCCATGTGGCCCTCACCTCCCCAAAAGGGAGGATGGCCTTTGGAGTAATATTCTGGCGCAGATTCCCCCACTGTCAAAGGGAGGTGGCATGCCCCTTTCCTGGAGGGCTGTGGCAAAGGCTCTCAAGTAACCTAAGGGGATAGATCCAGTCTCTGTGACTGGATGATGTTGTACAAATGCAGATCCTGCTTCCACAACACAAAAGGGCTGCCTGTTACAGTAGCGGGTTTCTGACAGACTCCAAGTAGGAGTGAATTTCAGCTGGATATTCTCCAAGCCTAGAAACAGAATGCTCCCCAACAGGTAACATGCAAACAGGCCTATCATTTCCCTCCTTCTACCCAAGAGAGAGCAGTCATAAGGCTGGTTGGTGTCTGGTGGAGATTTAGTTGTGAGTCATCTGCTCTCTTATCGGTAATCTTGAGCCATTTCTACAGGAATCCATCAGCTGGGTGGCATTGTTTTTTTATTATGATCGTCAAGAGCGCACTGTACAAATAAAGCATCAGGGAGATTTTCATCCTCTGTTAACACCAAGGAAAGCACTTTGTCCAGAGCAGGCAGTTTGAAACTTTCAAAAGAACACAACTAGCTTGCTCACCCCCTTTTAATTTCCTATATATTTGAAAGGCTGTTTTGTCAGGCATGGGGCATGATAGAGAAACACAAAAGAAAGTAGGCAGAGAGAGGCTTAGATGGTAAGATGTCTGCTGAGTGGATTAATGAAACCTATCAACCATGTAATCAGTCTAATCCTTTTCATCATTTTCTGCCTAGTGAAAGGGAAAGGAGGGGTTAAACCTACATTTCTACTTTCCAGGAATAAATTGACCCATTTCTTAGCTCTTTCAACATAACTGCACAGAAGACTTTCATGTCGGCAGGTCAGTAATATGTGATTAAAAAAAAAAAAAGAAAAAAAAACAAGAGCAGAAAAACAAAGAAACAAGCAAAAAAGAAATGGAGTCGAAAGGTCAAAATTTTCATCAAGTTGATCTCTGCCTTTTTTATCTGTAAAATAACACTAGTGAAATCTGCATATCTCACAATTGATGTGAGAGGTCAGATGAGTCAGAGGATACAATACAACACTTGGTTTTAGCATTCAGTGACTATTAGTTCCTCCTTTCCCATCCCATATCACTGATTCTCATCCTCACTTCAGTATTCACCAGTGATGTCACCTTGAACAATACTCTGTATAAAAGTCACTGTCTTTAGCTATAAAATGGAAATGCTAATAAGATCTACTTTGTATCCTTACTATTCGATTGAATAAGATAATCCATACAGATTACTTACCACAGTACCCACACTAAGTACTCAGTGGATGCTGATCACTAGTATTATTCTTTTGTCATCATTATTAACCTTTTATAAATTCAAATAATTCATTGTTAATAGACATAGTGAGAACCGCTATAGAATCATAAAATACTTGATAATCCTGTATGGTGATTCTCCACACAGGAGGAGCGCCCTTGGAAATGTGGAGGGCATCTTCTGGTTGTCACAATGACTGAAGATGCTACTGGCACATAGTACCTGGAGGCCAGGAATGCTAAACATCTGCAAAACGCAGGACACTCTCATCCTTGACAATTGTCCCATCTTAGGCGCCAAATGCCTCTCCATTGAAAAACAAAATGTCATTCAACCTCTTCACTGCAGTGCTCAGAGAGATGAAGATAATTGACCAGATATCAGAGTAGGCAGCAGTAGAGTCGGAACTAAGCTTTATATAGAGTGTTAACGCTGCAGGAATTTTCCCCATATTTTGTAATTATCATCAACAAAGTATATGTGTCTCTATTCTTAGTGGTAGTAATTGTCTGTATAAGGTAATTAAAATTCTTAAGAAAAGAAAGGCCTTAGAATATTCTTTCTTACTATGTATCCAGGAGAGAGAGAGAGAAAAAGAAAGAGAGGAAAGGGTGTTGTTCTTTTTATAAGGTAGAATAATAATATACTAGCTTACTTCACTTGTTCTATTATAGTAAAGAATGCAGTGTTAACTCAGTTCCCTCAAATACAATATTAAAGAGATGAAGGTTTGATTTCAGTCCTCCTATGGGCTCATTAGTTTTATAAAGAGAAAGACCTTGTGCATGCATGTTACAGAGACCGTCTAAGATGCATGAAACCGCCAAACACCTCTAACCTCAATACCAAGCAATAGCTCAATTACTTGTCCTGTTAACATGATTCCAGTTCCACTCAGTTTAGTCTATTTTAACATTTGTGGAGCACCTACTGGTGGCAGGGCACTGTGTTAAGTACTGAGGTACTAAGATGAATTCGATGCAGTTCACAGCCTTAAAATGCTTAGGTTACAAAGAAGAATGAAACTATATGTAGATTATTTCAAAATACTGTACCTAGTATTACATTAAAAATAGAATTATTAGTTTATAGAATAGGCAAATAAAAATAAATTGATTTTGCCTATATTTATGTGTCTTAAGTAACATGAAAACATCAGATACTTTAATATGACAAAGAAAAGAGAGTTTATTATATTCAAATTACTATATTTAACCACAAATGCATACCTTTGTTTATTGCTTTTTCCGATTTAGAATGTATGCAGGGTAAGATAATCTGAATGCCATCTAAATACTAGCTGTGTGTCCTTTGGAATGTTACCTGTGTTCTTTTATCCTTAAATTTCACAATTGGAAACACCTAAGTATTACTGACTTACTTCCTTCTTCTGAGTACAAGAATGGAAGAAGAGAGTATCTGTGTGAATTTTTTATAAATACTATGTATGACAGAGAGAAGGCTACCACTTCCCCATACCATTCCTTCTTTCCAGGAAAGTTACCTTTCTCAGCTCCAGAGGCTAAGGGGATAATTTGATTCTCACCAAGAGAGTGTGAGTGAAAGTGCTAGTGCTTCTACCTGAAGTAGTTGAAGCAGGTGTACTTTCTCCACAAATGATCTTTTCCACCTGTGCGGTAACTTTGTAGGCCAAGTGTCCCAGAAGGCATAGCTATAAAATGGGGAAAGGCCTGTGCAAACTGTATGAAACTTGGTGTAAGAAATATTCTGTCATCCTAAAATTTAATGTGTCACAAGATTTAAGAGTGTATGTGTTAGTACAACATGGCCTATATCATACTGAATAATATATACAGAATATAAAATATATAAATTCTTAGTTTGGAATGGGCCAGCTTACTTAAATAGTCTTATTATCCAGTAGGCCTGAGAATATTTCTGCAGTCAAGCAAAGCATCAAGACCAGCAATCCTCAGAAATTTTCCTATTTTATCATTGCAACACTTTCTGACTGCTAAGCAAAACTTACATGGCCATCTAGCTCTAATCCCCTCTCCCTTCAAATACTAACCTCAGCATATGATCTGAAACCCTTTCTCAACTCTCATGTCACCATGTGCCTGTTGCATTAAAGAAGTTAATAGTCCAAATAGGTGAGGGATGCCAGTTTACCAATTGTATTCATATCAGGAAGCAGCAGCATTGAAAGCTCCTTAGCTGGACAATCAAGATTTTTATCACAACAAGTAGAGAGGGTTTGCCTACATCTATCTTCAAAGAGACTTGTTGCCTAAGGTAAAACTGTCAGCATGTATGTTTCAGACTGGAAAGACTCTTGGCACGAGATCATTTACTGTCCTGTGCATTGTAACTAAAAAATTTGACATTTTCATCACAACAGCTACTTTCTGCCTTTTAATATAAGTTCTTATTGTAGACAGTCTCAGTAGATGAAAATATATAAGTATAATACTTATACAGTTAGTACAAGATCATAGAATCGTGATGTTCTTAGAACATTGCCTTACCTGTTTTATGTTTTGACTTTGGTAAATATTCATTACTAACTTTGATTCTCGGATGGACCAAGCTCTTCACCAACTGAAAGAAGTCAATGCCCACGAAGAAAGCAGCTTTGTCACCACCTTGTCATAAGAAAGGAAGGATGGAGAGAAAAGGAGAAAAGGAATAAAAATTCATTCCATTGTAGCCAAGAATACTACTTAGAAGACAGAGGATATTGTTTTTAGATCAATGTAGCAAGATAATTTTTAACTTTGAGATGAAAGCCTGAATCCTAAATGTTTAAAGGACTCTATTTCTTAAAGAAGTAAATAAAAATCACATTGCAATGCCACTTGGTGCCCACTGGAATGGCTATAATAAAAAGGTATAGACAGTAACAAGCACTGATAAGGATGGAAATTGTAACCCTCATATATTGCTGCTATGAATAAAAAATGGTGCATCCACTATAGAAAACCATTTGGCAATTACAAGTTAAACATAGACTTGCTATCTGACCCAGTAATTCTTCTCAGGTGTATACCCTGAAGAAATAAAAATAAATATTTGTAGCAAAAATTGTACACAATGTTTCTACCAGAATTATTCATAATGGTCAAAGAGTAGGAAAACATGTTCAAGAACTGATGAGTAAATAAAATATGGTATATTGATATAATGAACTATTATTCAGCCATTAGAAGAAGTGGAGTAATATTGCATGCTAAGATATGGTTGAAACTTTAAAACATTATTCTAAGTAAAAGGAGACACAAAGTCCCCATGTTGTAGGATTCCATTTTTTGAACTGTCCAGAATGATCAAATCCAGAGTCAGAAAGTAGTTTCATGTTTGTGAGGGGCTGGGAGAGGAGAGGACAGGAAGTAATTACTGATGGGTACAGGGCTTGTTTGAGGGAAGATAAAATATTCTGAAAATAGATGACAGTGATGGTTTCACAGCCTTGTGAATATGCCAAAACTATATACTTCAAAAGGGTGAATTTTATGGTACGTGAATTATTTCATAATTTTTAAAAAGAACTTATTTCTTGATACTGGCCCTCTTCTAAAAAGAAATATTCCTGCATATATGCTTATGGATTCTTTCAATGAAACAAGGGCTTGGGACATTGAATTTGATCATCCCTGACAATCACCAATCAATAGCAGTCAAAACATTTGCCCAGCATCTATCAAAGATCCTTCCTTTTCCAGGGAACTCTATTTACTCCACAGTGCCCTCTGCTGCCCAGTGGGAATACATACACTCCACAAAACTAGTTTTTTAAAATAAAACTTCCATTTTCTAAGCAAAGATGCAAAAAAGAGTAAGTGTTGTCAGAAGACAATATAAATAGGCATCGATGGTATCAGGTATTAAATAAGACACAGCACAAAAGTGTGCCACAGGCAAAAAATTATAGCATATTTCAAATTGTATATCATTTTGGTTTTTGAATGAAATATTGCACTCATCTCCATCCTCTCTGATACATTTTCTATTTTCAATAAATCTTGACATACACTTGTATATCTTATATAATCATTCTGTAAAATTCCTATAATAGAGGGTGATGCAGTATTTATTTACTAAAAAGTGAGCAAGTTGGGGAAAGGTTGATCAATGGGTACTAAGTTACAGTTAGATAGAAATAGGAGTTCTGATGTACAATTGCACCATAGTTGACCAGAGACAACAATAATGTACTGTACATTTCAAAAATCTAAAAAGGATTTTGAATTATTATCATAAGGAAATGATAGATGTTTGAGGAGACAGACATGTTTAATCTGATCAAAACATTATATGATATATCAAAACATCACATGGTACCCCATTAACAATATACTATTTTTATTTTTATGTATCAGCTAAAAATAAAAGTTAAAAAATACAGAAGGATCTACAAATAGAAGGGATAGCACATGCGAAATCCTGGAGGTAGGAAATAACAAAGCATGCTGGCACCGTGCCACCCTATCAGCTCCCTTTCTAAAATTTAGAGTTAGAATAGTTGTTACCCTGTTTATATTCTTATTTGTATTTTTTGTTTCTAAAGTAATACATGTTTGTTTTAAATATTAAAACCTACAGAAGTGTATGACTTAGAAAGCTAGAGTCCTCCATAATCCCAACCTTCAAAGATATGCTATGGTCTATCTGGTATACATGTGCCTATATATTTTTTCGTATATAAATACTGAATTAGAGTCATGCTTGTGCTTTTGCAACATGTTTCTAAGTCAGTACATTTAACTGTTTTATAGTATATCTTCATCTTTGGACATTTAGTATTCCATTGTCCAGACTGAGTGGCAGGATAGAATAATAATTAAACATGGGACTATTGGAGTCAGATGAATTCCAATGAGATAACTTACTGTGTAACCTTGGTTAACTCACTTACATGTCCTGGGCCTCAGTTTTCCTGTATGTATTATAAGGATCAAAAGAAAATGTATCAGCCGGGCGTGGTGGCGCACGCTTGTAATCCCAGCATTCGGGAGGCTGAGACCGGAGGATCCGGGTTCGCGGCCAGCCTCAGCTACCTAGTGAGGCACTCCGCAACTTAGTGAGACTCGGTTTCAAAATAAAGAATAAAAAATAGGGCTGGGGGTATAGCTCGGAGGTAGAATGCCTCTGAGTTCAATCCCCAGTAC
>PVLC010005228.1:0-51951 GCA_004027655.1 Graphiurus murinus
GTAGAATGCCCCTGAGTTCAATCCCCAGTACCGCAAAAAAAAAAAAAAAACAACAACAACAACAAAAAAAATCATGTTCTTTGCAGGGAAATGGATGCAACTGGAAAACATTATGTTAAGTGAGATTAGTCAGTCACAAAGAGTTAAGAAGCATATGTTCTCCCTAATATGTGGATGCTAGGGAGGGGATGTGGCATAGGAGGGTCTCCAGATGAAAAGGAGAGACCCTCGATAACCAACGAAGTTGATTTAATTGTAGTGGACGCAGGAGGCAGAGGGACACCCTAAAGCACATGATGTAATTACACAATCATATCAAGGTCACTCACCGAAGTGAACCTGAGGGGGAGGGAAGGGGAGGGGATTGGGGTGGGAATTGGGGAAAGGGTCAAATGAGAACTGTGTGCAAATATGTTGTCAACAACTCGTAGTTAACAAAGATGTATGCTATATTGCACGAATTACTACAATAAAAAAATTAAAAAAAAATAAAGCGAGCAGTGGTTTGACTTATAAAATAGGTGCGACTGCAGTGGCCCACACTCTTGTCATCAGGAAATGCCACTTCTCGTCATAGTCCCCGGGAGATAGGGTGGCAGAGGAAACGATAGACAATGCCGGCGGGTTGTTGTTTTAAATTTAGACACGTTCGAGTCCATTCTGCTAAGGAAAGGCGGTGCGGAGGAGAGGCTGGAAAGATGGAAGCGGCTCCCGGGCCGCGCTTGTCACCTGCCCGGCGGGCGAGGCGGCGCCCAGAGGGCTGGAGGAGTGGAGGGGTCCCTGGAGGAGACCGAGGCCGTGGGTCTCTGCCTAAGGCACTTCCAAGGGTGCAGGGGCCATCAGATAAAAATCTGCCCTTCTTCCCTAGTTCTACAGGTGTAGGTGTGTGTGTGTGTGTGTGTGTGTGTGTGTGTGGATTGGCATTCTACCTCTGAGGGGTACACCCCCATCACTAGGTTGATGAGCGTCTCACTACTTGATGAAGCTGTCCAGGAACCTGTGATTCTCCTGTGTCACCCTCCCAAGTACTGGGATTACTAGCGTGCTCCACCACGCTTGGTGTGGGTATAGCTTTGAATTTTCTCTAGAGTGATCCACTGGGGGGCGGGGAGGGGGGAGAACCAAGCCACAAGTCACTTCACAAAGCCTCTGTGTGTTCATTGTATGTTTCCCAGATTTGACACTGCATCAAATAGCAGATGGGTAAACCAGGGGTAGTGGTGGGCCTATAATCCCAGTACCTGGGAGGCTGAGACAGGAGATGGCAGGTTTGAGAACAATCTCGGCAATTTAATGAGACCCTCAGCAATTTAGCAAGACCCTGTTTCAAATTAAAAAATCAAAAGGGCTGGCTGGGTGTGTAGCTTGGAAGTAAGGCCCCCTGTATTCAATCCCCAGTACCAAACGAGAGAGAGAGAGAGAGAGAGAGAGAGAGAGAGAGAGAGAGAGAGAGAGACACAGATGGGTAAACACCTTTGAAGTATCAGCATAATGCTGGTTCTTTGCAGTCAGATGTCTTGCCCTGTGTGGTGTTTCCTGGTGGCAAACAGCAATGGGTCAGGCAAATGGTCCTTGGGTCCTTTTACTGTTCAGAAGGTGGGGGAGTAAAACATGTACCCTGCACAAGTGTGGATTGTGTATTTTAGGCCTTTTCCTGGCAGATCCTTTTTTCAGACAAAGAAAGTGTTGCATGATAAAACATTCTTGTTCAATTTTAAGGCCATGTTTTTTTCTAGTTTTTGTGTTTTGTACTTGGTTCAGCAAATATTGATGAAGTGTCTGCAATGAAATGCCCATCTGTGTATTCTAGGCATGAAAGCTAAAGCAAAGCCCTTGTCCCTGCTTTCAAGAGCTTACATTCTAATGGGTGCAGGGAGGGAGCGAACCCCTAACAGTAAGACAGTACATAAGAGATCAAGAGGTGATTGTATGTTGGACAGGAGAAATAAGAGAGGTGATGGGGCTGCTATTATTTATTTACTTACTTATTGTGTGGTACTGGAGATTGAACCCAAAGGCTATATTCCCAGCCCTCATTATTATTTATTATTCTTAGTAGTAGTAGTAGTAGTAGTAATTTTGAAACAGAGTCTTGCTAGGTCACTAAGAGTCTTGCTAAATTGCTGATGCTGGTCTTGAACTTGCAATCTTCCTCTCCCAGTCTCCCAAATGATGGGGTTACAGGTGTATGTCACCATACCTGGTTAGGGGCTGCTATTTTAGAGGATTGGTTAGAATAGGCCTCTTTGATGAGACAGAGGCGTGTGTGTGTGTGTGTGTGTGTGTGTTACTAGAGATTGAACCCAGGGGCTACACCCCCAGTCCTTTTTATTTTTTATTTTGAAACAGGGTCTCTCTAAGTTGCTGAGGGTTTACTAAATTGCTTGAGGCTGCTTGAACCTGTGATCCTCCTATCTCAGCCTCCCAAGTACTGTAATCTTTTACAGGTGTGCACCACCACACCAGGCTCGACAGAGATCTTGAGAACCAAGAGTATGGGGCTGGGCTGTAGCTCAGTGGTAGAGTCTTTGCCTAGCATGTGAATTAAATATGAGGGGCATCTGGGGGGTTCTGGCTAAACTGACTTAGGGTTTTTGCCCAAATTGAGCTACACAGGCCAACAAGGATGAACACTGACAGCCAAGGCCTCACTGAGAAGAGGATTCAGAGGTCAAGGAAAGGGTTCGTCCAATGAAATCGGTGAGGCGGAGGGTGCCAGACCACGGTGGGCCTGGTAAGACGCAGTAAGGACATGGGGTTCTGTTCTCAGTGACATGGGAAGCTGTCGGAGAGTATGAGCAGAGGATCAACATAATGGGGCTTGACTTAAAGCTGCACTCTGCCTGCAGGGCACAGAAGAAACTCTCAGGGCCCCTGCCGAGGCTATTAGGCAGCTCTTAGTCCAGGTGAAAGGCTGTGGCTTGTTCCCAGGTGGTGGCAGTGAAGGTAGCAAAAGGCAGTCATTGTCTGGATATCTCTGAAGGTAGTTCCAGGTTTTATAGGGCCCAGAGCTGATATAACTTGGGAAGCCCTATTGGAGGAACTGACTATCGAACTGTGACTCCAACGTTAGGTATGATAGTGACTACTGAAAGGAAAGCTTAACCTGGGCTCCGTGAACACCCCTTCCCTCCTCCCATGGGTAAAATTCAGAAGGAGTTCACTGGAGTAGGAAAAAATAAATACAGCGTCTTTATTTTCATTAGCCTCTAACAGAAATTTAGCATTGTCTTCAATTCTAAGTTGTAAACAGCACACAGCACTAACAAGGGCACTCTCTGTGACTGTCACCATTGGAAGTCACATAAGACAGTACAGTTGTGCAGATGCCTTGGTATATCTTTCATACTCATCATCTCATTTATTTATTTATTATTATTATTATTTGCAGTACTGGGGATTGAACTCAGGGCCGTTCTACCTCTGAGCTATACCCCCAGCCCTATTTTTTATTCTATATTTTGAAACCAGGTCTCCCTAAGTTGCAGAATGCCTTACTAGGTAGCTGAGGCTGGCCGCGAACCCGGATCCTCTGGTCTCAGCCTCCCAAATGCTGGGATTAACAAGCGTGCGCCACCACACCCGGCCCCTACTTCATTTTTTATTTGGAAACAGGGTCTCACTAGGTTGCTGAGGGTCTTGCTAAGTTGCTGAAGCTGGCTTTGAACCTGCGATCTTCCTGTCTCAGCCTCTCAAGTACAGAGATTGCAGGCATGTGTTACCATGCCAGGCTCATCATCCTTTTAACATTTCAGTGGTGATTGGACCTGCCATGGATCGTCGTATTTAATGCACAAAGAAACAAAATTATTAGTGTATCATAAATTTGTTTCTTTTCTTTTTTGTGTGTGTGTGGTACTGGAGATGAAAGTCAGGGGCCTTCTACCTCTGGCCGACACCCCAAGCCCTATTTTATTTTGTTTTTTTTATTTGGAATAAGGGTCTTGCTAAGTTGCTGAGAACATCATTAAGTTGTTGAGGCTGGCTTTTAATCTGTGATCCTCCTGTCTAAGCCTCCCAAGTACTGGGATTACAGGTGTGCACCACCACATCCAGCTAATTTGTTTCTTTAATATTATAGTTATATTTCTGTGTGTGTGTGTGTGTGTGTGTGTGTGTGTGTGTGGTACTGGGGATTGAACCCAGAAGCATTCTACCTTTGAGCTACAGCCCACCTTTATTTCTTATTTGGAAACAAGGTCTCACTAGGTTGATGATAGTCTCACTACTTGGCTGAAGCTGTCCTTGAACCTGTGGTCCTCCTTTCTCAGCCTCTCAAGTACTGGGATTACAAGCATGGGCTACCAAGCCCAGTTTATGATAGTTATATTTCAATGTAATTGGTGCCTTGTAATCAGATGTAGTTTATACATTTAAAAAATTTGTGCTTGTTTGTTATGGCCATACTAGGGATTGAACTCAGTATGGTCTCACACATGCTAGACAAGGACTCTTCCACTGAGCTGTATTTCCAGCCCTTAAAACTTTGAGAAGAGGTTCAGAGCCTTTACCAGACTGCCAAAGAGGTTCACAGCAAAAGAAAAAGGTTAAAAATCTTTGATTTGCAATGAGAAAATAAATTACACAAAAAGTTCAAAAAAAATTTTTTTTTTCTGGTACTAGGGATTGAACTCAGGGGCGTTCTACCTCCAAGCTATACCCCCAGCCCTATTTTTTATTCTTTATTTTGAAACTGGGTCTCACTAAGTTGTGGAGTGCCTCACTAAGCAGCTGAGGCTGGCCTCGAACCAAATGCTGGGATTACAAGCAGGCGCCACCATGCCCGGCTTCAAAAAGTTCAAAATTGTAAAAGCTGACATTTATCCAGAAAAATAACACAATATTTTTATGAATTGTCTGCCACATCTCAATATTTTTCCTTACTTTTTAAATTGCAAACTGCTTAGCCACCTCTTCATTCTACAGATACTTACAAAAACATATGGGCCATGCAAGAGGGGTTCCAGTTTCTGTCAAAAAAAAAAAATTGAAAAGATCTGGCAGTGCTGGGCCCGCTTCCCAGTATCATATGAGATGACTTTGTAACACAATATTATATGGAATATTACTCATTGGAGGAGTGGACGACTTTTCTGTACATTTCAGGTTTCATATACTTGTAGATGGAGCAGACTCCATCTGCCTTGTTCCCTCTCCATCACCTGTGTATTTATTGGGCATTGGAAGTTTGTATCCTGTTATGACCTCTTATCCTTTTGTGTGGGGGGAAGGGATACTAGGGATTGAACTCAGGGGCATTCTGCCTCCAAGCTACACCCCCAGCCCTATTTTTTAAATTATCATTTTTATTTTGAAAGAGGTTGATGAGAGTCTCACTACTTGCTGCCTCAGCTTCCCAAGTGACTGAGATTACAGACATGTGCCACCATGCCTGGTACCTCTGATCCTTTAAGTCACAGTTTGGGGTGGATTGTCACAATGGGTGTGGGGGGGTAGGAGAACTTCTGAAATCCTTCCTATGCCTGCATAGCTGGTGGTAATTTAACGAAGCATGTGAAGGACCAAAACCATGTAGGTACCCCAAGTCCACTTTGGATTCTAGTAGCCATTTCAGTGCCACCCAGCTCAAGAGGGAATCACCCAGTGACAAAAGAGGAAATCAGAGTAGAAAAATACAGCACATACGACACAGTCTGTGTCGCCCACAGACATATGAGACGTAAGACATATGTTTCTTTTTGTTGTTGTTGCTATTGTGGTACTAGGGATTGAACCCAGGAGCATTCTAGCTCTGACCTACACTCCCAGCGCTTCTTATTTTTTTTTATTTTTTGGAAACAGGGTCTCCCTACGTTGCTGAGAGTCTCACTAGATTGCTGAGGCTGTCCTTGAACCTGTGATCTTCCTGTCTCAGCCTCCCAAATACGGGGATTAGAGGTGTGTACCACCATACCCAGCTGACATAATATATGTATAAGGTGTGTGTGTGTGTGTGTGTGTGTGTGTGTGTGTGTGTGTGTGTTTGCAAATCTCATGCAAACATTTGGCCTTGGAAGGGCACAGATAAGATTCCACGCTATTCTTGAAAAATCAGACCTGATACTCAGGACCACAGTGCTCTGGAGGTAGGTTGTAAGCATGCCTTTCAGCCAGAGCGGCTGTTCTCCACTTTGTCAGTTGCACCCCAGCCCGCTTCTCTCAGCTGCATAACCTGTTAGCACCTGCAGCTACTGCAGTTTTCAGCCATGCAGGCTGTTGAGACTGAGTGTGTCCTGCTTCTCTGTGGCTAAAAGACAAACTAAGGGTTCTTCTAGCCAAGTATGGTGGTGCACATCTGTATCCCTGGCTACTGGGGAGACTGAGGCAACCCTGTCAAAATAAAAAATAAAAAGGGCTGGGGATATAGCTCAGTGGTAGAGCACTCTTGACTTCAATCCCCAGTATCACCGAACAAAACCCTATACCTCTAAATGAAGTTGTCCAGACGTCAATGAGAGTAGAGTAGATAAAATAGATTAACTCAAATAGTTAATCTGCCCAAAATGTTCATTTTATTTTTTTTTCAGTACTGGAGATTAAACCCAGAGGCATTCTACCTCTGAGCTACACCCCCAGCCCTATTTTTTATTCTTTACTTTGAAACAGGGCCTCACTAAGTTGCAGAGGGCCACACTAAGTAACTGAGGCTGGCTGTGAACCTGGATCTTCCTGTCTCAGCCTCCCAAGTATTGGGATTATAAGTGTGCACCACCACACCCAGCTTTTCATCTTAATGGTGCTGGAGATTGAACCCAGGGGTATTCTACCTCTGAGCTACACCCCAGACCTATTTTATATTATTTTATTTTTTGGAACAGGGTCCTGCTAGGTTGCTGAGAATCTCACTAAATTGCTGAAGCTGGTCTCAAATGTGCCTCCCAAGTACTGGGATTACAAGTGTGCGCCACTGCACCCAGCTCCTCTTTAGTTTAAGTTGGAGAAGAACCCAGAATACTTGTTAAAGTTTAACAGGGCAAGGTGCTGAGCACATGGAAAGAACAGTTCAAAGCTCCGATGTGTGCATCGAGGGTGCGGCCATTTGTTCTGAGGAAGCACCAGTTTCTGTAGACCTCTTTAAAGATGAGTAGGTTTGGGGCTGGGAATAGACCTTGGTGCTCCAGCTCTGCCTAGCACACAGAGGCAAAATGGCATGAGCAGAAAGGGAATGGATGTAGAAAAGTGGAGGGTATGCTGGGGCTTTCATGGCCAGGGAGGCACAGGCTGGAATGGTTGGTAGCTGAGGTGCTCAGAAGCTGAGCTGCAGAGGGTAGACACTTCACTTAACCCATTTTGTCCCACCCAAATGGGAAACTTGAATTTAAACCAGGTGTGGTGGCGCACATTTGTAATCCCAGTACTTGAGAGGCTGAGACAGAGGCTCGCAGGTTCGTAGCCAGCCTCAGCAACTAAGTGAGGCCCTCCGCAATTTAGTGACACCCTGTTTCAAAATAAAGAATAAAAATTAGGGCTGGGGTGTAGCTCAAGGTAGAATATCCCTGGGTTCTATCCCCAGTACCACAAAAAACAAAACCAAAAACTTGAATTTAGTATACAAAATAATTATATAACATGTTATATAATAATGAGAATGTAACCGTATTCTACTATAATAATATTAATATAATTATTATAAGGTCTAGATTATGATGTGCAAACTATTTGTCATTTTTTAACAATTAATTGTAGAAGTTAGGTGTGGTGGTGCACACCTGTAACCCCAGTACTTGGGAGGCTGAAACAGGAGGATCCCAGGTTTGAGGACAGTGTCAGCATCATAATGAGATTCTCAGCAACTAGTGAGAACTTGTCTCAAAACAAAAAATAAAAAGGTCTGGGAATGTAGCTCAGAGATAGAATGCCTTTGGGTTCCGTCCTCAGTGCCCAAAAAATAAAATAAAAATAAATATATTTACAGAATTGAAAAATTGGGACTTAAGAGTTAAGCTATTGGAAATCAACAAGGAAGGACTAAAATGTTAATGATTAATCATCTGTTAATATGTTAAACTGCTGAAAGCACTAACATTTTTTTTTTTTTTTTTTTGTGGTACTGGGGATTGAACTCAGGGGCATTCTACCTCCGAGCTATACCCCCAGCCCTATTTTTTATTCTTTATTTTGAAACAGGGTCTCCCTAAGTTGCAGAGGGCCTCACTAGCTAACATTTTTTTTTAAAGGCCTTTTGGAGCCTAGCTGACTTGACCCAAAAGCTGTCTTCTTTATCTTTTAATTATGGAAAATTTCCATTATATACTATTCCTTATGTACCCACCCTCCAGCTTCAGTAATTACTCGCTCAGAGCCAGTCTGTTTTCATCCCTATCACTGTTCATTTCTCCCTTTCTGTAATAAAGCTTAGAGATAATGATCTCTGAAAGATTAAGACTCTAAACCCCCATAATCTCATTAATGCCATAAATATATTGTTATTTGCAGTTTGTTTCAAACAAGATAAAAAAAAATTCAGCATTGCAATTGGTTGATCTGGCTGTTTGTCTCTTAATCTATAGGTTTTTTTCCTATATTTTTTATTTCAATTTATTTGAGTTATGACTTTAATGATGGTATCAATATCATATAGTTTCATGCTTTCTCTGCCCCTGTAGCTGCTATAATTTGATACTTGGATGTTGTTCTGATTTGGGTTCCATCTTTTCAACAAGACTGTTTTGTGGGTGGGTTTTTTGTTTGTTTGTTTGTTTGTTTGTCTGTTTGTTTTGGGGTGTTGTTGGAGACCAACAGTGCTCAAGGTCTGTTTTTGCAGACTCACAGGTGCATAGAAGTTTGTTTCTGCAGGAATGCAGATTCCCATAACATGTGCTGATTACTGACCAACGGCAAGAGTACTGTTTTGTCTCAAGATGTTTATTCAGACTGTTACAGTAAGAACTATGTGAATATTTGTTCTTTGAACCTTGGACCTAGAGAGGATTGTTTTCACAGATGCAACTCTTGTGAAAAAGCTTTAGCCTTGAAGTATACTCTGATGCTCTAAAAAGTATGTAAGGGCTGAGCTGAATAAACTCGGGGCTGCAGTATTCACTGACAGTCCTCCCGAATCTATCTCTTGTCTTTCTTTCTTTTCCTTAATCCTCACTCCCCCTTTCAGGACCCTTCAACTTTGTCGGGTGGGCACTGTCAGGGTGTGGACGGGGGATTGAACCCAGGGACATTCTACCTCCGAGCTATACCCCCAGCCTTATTTTATTCTCTATTTTGAAGCAGAGTCTCATTAAGATGCTGAGGACCTCACTAAATTGCTGAGGCTGTCTTCGAACCTGTGATCCTCCTGTCTCAGCCTCCCAAGTACTAGGATTACAGGCATCACCACACCCGGCTTCATTGGTGGTTTTATGCTCCCCATCACGAAGCATGCAATGGATTCCTGGTTGTCTCTCTTTTTGTGATATTACTAATTATCGATATTACCTAGATAGAAATAGATGTTTAATAATGAGATTTCTCTTTCTTTCTCTCTCCATACTCATTAACTATCTTCTCTCTGTCTCCTTTCCCCAAGTGTGTGTGTGCATGTGTGTGTGTGTGTGTGTGTGTGTGTGTGTGTGTGTGTGTGTGTGTGTGTGAAGTGAGCCCCACTGAGCTACAGAAAGATGAAGTCGAATTTAGGAAATTCAAGCTAATCACTGAGGATGTTCAGGGCAAACACTGCCTAACTTCCATGGCATTGATCTTACATGAGACAAAATGTGTTCCTGTGTCAAAAACTGGCAGAAGCTCACGTTAATGTCACGACTACCGATGGCTATTTGCTGCATTTGTTCTGTGTTGATTTCACTAAAAAACACAACAATCAGATATGGAAGACCTCTTAAGCTCAGCACCAACAGATCCACCAAATCTGGAAGAAGATGATGGAAATCATGACCTGGGAAGTATAGACAAATGACTTAAGTGGTCAATAAATTGCCTATTTATCCTCTTTATGATATTTTTGTTATAAAGATAAAAATGCTAGCTGGAAATGGTGGCTCACGCTTGTAATCCCAGTACTTGGGAGACAGTCATGAGGATCTGGGTTCGCAGCCAGCCTCAGCTACTTAGTGAGACCCTCCACAACTTAATGAGTCCCTGTTTCAAAATAAAGAATAAAAATTAGTGCTGGGGATCTAGCTCAGAGGTAGAATACCCCTGGGTTCTATCCCCAGTACCGCAAAAGAAAAAAAAAATGCTGAAGAAACCCAAGTTTGAATTGGAAAAACTTGTGGAACTTGATGGGGAAGAAAATAGTTCTGGAAAAGCTACTGGGGATGAGACAGGTGCTAAAATAGAATGAGCTGAGGGATATGAACCACCAGTCCAAGATTTTGAACCCAGGGGCATTCTATCTCCGAGCTACATCCCAAGCCTTATTTCTTTTTGCTTTTTGAAACAGGGTCTCACTGGGTTGATGAGTCTAATTGCTGAGGCTATCCTTGAACCTGCAATCCTCCTGTCTCAGCCTCCCAAGTACTGGGACTACAGGCATGTGCCACTGCGCCCAGCCCACAAATCTGTTTAAAGTTCAGATTTTTTTGACAAGCCAGGCTTGGTGGTGCACACTTGTAATACCAGTACTTAGGAGGCTGAGACAAGAAGATTGCACTTTCGCAGCCAGCCTCAACAACTTGGTGAGACCCTGTTTCAAAATAAAAAGTAAAAGCCAAGTGTGGTGGTGTACACCTATAATCCTTGCACTTGAGAGGATGAGACAGGAGGATCACAGGTTCGAAAACAGCCTCAGCAAGTAGTGAGACTCATCAACCTAGTGATACCCTGTTTCCAAACAAGAAATAAAATCGAAAGCCGGGCATGGTGGCCCATGCTTGTAATCCCAGTACTTGGAAGGCTGAAACAGGAGAATTGCAGGTTCGTGGCCAGTCTCAGCTACTTAGTGAGGCCCTCCACAACTTAGTAAGAACCTGTTTCAAAAATAAAGAATAAAAATAGGGCTGGGAGTGTAGCTCAGAGGTAGAATGCCCCTGGGTTCAATCGCCAGTACTGCAATAAATAAATAAATAAATTAAATTAAATTAAATCGAGCTGGAGGTATAGCTCAAAGGTGCCTCTGAGTTCCATCCCCAGTACCACAAAAATAAAATAAAGAATAAGAGCTGGGCATGGTGGTGCATGCTTGTAATCCCAGTACTTGGGAGACTGAGGTTGACTCTCATCAACCTAGCGAAACTGTTTCCAAATAAGAAGTAAGTCAGACTAGGGGTGTAGCTCGAAGGTACTGAGGGTACTACTCAAAGGGCTGGAGGTGTAGCTTGGAGATAGTATAGCCCCGGGTTCAATCCCCAGTACCATACACACTAAATAAATAAATAAATAAATAAATAAATAAATAAATAAATAAAAATAGGGCTAGAGGTGTAGCTCAGAGGTAGAATGTCCCTGGGTTCAATCTCCAATATCATACACACACACACACACACACACACACATACACCAGATTTTTAACAGTGAGAAATAAAAAGTCCTGTTTGTGAGAGGAAAAAGAAAAAAAGATTTCTCATGGCAAAGGCACTCCTCTTAGCCTCCATTTACCCAATCAGCCAACAAGATAAGCATCAATATCTTTTCTTTTCCTTCCTTCCTTCTTTTCTTTCTTTCTTCCTTTTTTTCTTTTCTTTTCTTTTTGTGGTACTGGAGATTGAAACCAGAGACATTCTACCTCCAAGCTATACCCCCAGTCCTATTTTTTATTCTTTCTTTTGAAACAGGGCCTTACTAAGTAGCTGAGGCTGGCTTTGAACCTGAGATCCTCCTATCTCAGCCTCCAAAGTACTGGGATTACAGGCATGCACCACCAGGCCCATTGATCAGTATCTTCTCTAGATAAAGATTCTGAGGCGTGAGGAGTTAAGATGCTGCTGTTCTCATAGCTGGTGAAGGACAGGGTTTTATTTAGAACCCAGATCTCAACACAACTCCCAGATTCTGCTGCACTTATTCCTCACGCTTTCTTCCAGAAATTGGAACAAAGACTTTTTTTCTTATAAGTCTGCCACACTGATGGAAAAGGATATCATCTTTTTTTTTTTTTTTTTTTTTTTTTGCGGTACTGGGGATTGAACTCAGGGGCATTCTACCTCTGAGCTACACCCCCAGCCCTATTTTTTATTCTTTATTTTGAAACAGGGTCTCACTAAGTTGCAGAGTGCCTCACTAGATAACTGAGGCTGTCGGAGAACCGGGATCCTCCGGTCTCAGCCTCCCAAATGCTGGGATTACAAGTGTGCACCACCACGCTTGGCTCTTTCATTTGTTTTAGAAAATCTGAAGTGGAATTTCAAGCTGGGCGTGGTGGCACATGCTTGTAATCCCAGCATTTGGGAGACTGAGACAGGAGGATCCAGGTTTGAGGCCAGACTCAGCTACCTAGTGAGGCACTCCACAACTTAGTGAGACCCTGTTTCAAAATAAAGAATAAAAAATAGGGCTGGGGGTATAGCTCAGAGGTAGAATGCCCCTGAGTTCAATCCCCAGTACCTCAAAAAAATAAAGTAGAATTTCAAAAAAACAAAAAGAAAAAGCTATCAAGAAGGAAAACATCTACAGCACAATCTGATGCTGAAACATGTGGTGTGCAAAGCAAGGAAAGGGTGTTACAACACAAGTGCCTGAGCGTGAAGCCAAGAGTGCTGGTGTGTCTCGGGACAGGCAGACCTACTTTGCTGCAGCAGTCATGAAAAAAAGACTTACGATTGTGAGCTGGAAGAAGCTCAATATGAATCACCTACATGATATCATTACCCCAAAAAAGTAAATGTAAGTCTAGGCTGCCTTAGAATATTATTGCTTTAACATAGCATGTGGAAAATCAGGCCAAGCCACCCGTGGAGAAGTGCAGTGCATTCTCCATTAGGAGGATCTAAGTCAAGGCTCTTGAGCCTTGGATTTATAAGACCCCTTTCCACTCTGGGGCTTTAAATATTTGTTTTAGCAAAAGCAGCAACTACAACTCAGCCATATTGGTTATTTTCCATTCCATTATCTAACGAACACATTTCCTTTCCATGGCCTGGGCAATATAGTGAGACCCAACCAACCCTAAAAAAAAAAAAAAACAGGTGTGGTGAGACATGCCTGTAATCCTAGTATTTGAAAGGCTGAGACAGGAGGATTCGAGGCCAGCCTCAGCTACTTAGTGAGACCTTATTTTGATATAAAAATTAAAATGGGCCGGATGTGGTGGCACACACTTGTAATCCCAGTATTTAGGAGACTGAGACAGGAGGTTCACATGTTCTCAACCAGCCTCAGCTATTTAGTGAGGCCCTCCTCAGTTTAGTGAGATGCTGTTTCTTTCTTTCTTTCTTTTTTTTTTTTTTTTGCAGTACTGGGGGTTGAACTCAGGGGCATTCTACCTCCGAGCTATACCTCCAGCCCTATTTTTTATTCTTATTTTGAAACCGGGTCTCACTAAGTTGCAGAGGGCCTCACTAGATAGCTGAGGCTGGCCACAAACCTGGATCCTCTGGTCTCAGCCTCCCGAATGCTGGGATTACAAGTGTGCGCCACCACGCCCAGCTAGAGATGCTGTTTCAAAACAAAGAATAAAACATAGGGCTAGGGATATAGTTCAGAGGTAGAATGCCCCTGGGTTTAATCCCCACTTCTGAAAAAAAAATTTAAAATGGGGCTGGGTATATAGCTCAGAGGTAGAACTTCCCCCAGTACCCCCCCCCCCCCAAAATAAGGAGCAGCTCAGGGAGAAATGACAGTCCAAAGCACCTCAAGGTCCAGCAAAGCTCCTTATTTTCTCCCCATTAAATCCTTGCTGAGAGCCGGGCGTGGTGGCCCACGCTTGTAATCCCAGCATTCAGGAGGCTGAGACCGGAGGATCCGGGTTCAAGGCCAGCCTCAGCTACTGAGTGAGGCACTCCGCAACTTAGTGAGACTCGGTTTCAAAATAAAGAATAAAAAATAGGGCTGGGGGTATAGCTCGGAGGTAGAATGCCCCTGAGTTCAATCCCCAGTACCGCAAAAAAAAAAAAAAAAAAAAAAAAAAATCCTTGCTGAATGCCTGCTATGTTCTACTGGTGAAGAAGGAAGACTAGCAAACCCCTATCCTTGTGTTCAGGAACAATGGAGACACAGAGACAGGGAATTCCGTGATTCCTGTGAGGGAGCAGTGGGCACGCATTGCTCATGTGTGAGCATGAGCAGGACAGTTGAAGGAATCTGTAAATTCTTCCAAGACAATGTGAAGTGGAGCAGTTGCAAAGGACAGGTAGGGAGGATCTGGGCTTTTCAGGAGTGAAAGAGCTGCAGTCAAGTCAGAGCAGGGTATCTGCGGCTCACCTGGCAGCTGAGGGGCCGGGGCAGATGAGGCTAGACAGGAGACAAGTGTCAGGTTAGGAGGGGCTCTGGGCAGATCTTTATAAGTTTATATGGAAGGAAAATAGTTTCTTTTTTTCTTTTTCTTTTTTTTTTTTTTTTTACTAGAAATTGAACTCGGGCGTTCTACCTCTGAGCTACACCTGCAGCCTTATTTTATTTTCAAACAGAGCCTCACTAAGTTGCTGAGGATCTTGCTAAATTGCTGAGGCTGGCCTCAAACCTGTGATCCTCCTGTCTCAATCTCTCAAGTACTGAGATTACAGGAATGTGCCACCATGCCTGACAGTTTCTTCCTAAAATAAGAAAGTAATAAATAAAAGCTTTCCACTTGCACCTTCCTGGTTCTATACCTAGGTACAAAGTAGATGTCCAACACAAGGTATGCAGGTGGCAATTTGGATACATTCTCTTGATGATACTCCCAACACTATCCTTCCATCAGATGAGTCACTCCCGGGCTGTGTGCTCTGGAGCCTTAGCTGAAACTTAGAAGCAAATATCTGGCACACATCTCTAATTATAGTACTTGGGAGGCTGAGACAGGAGGATCGCAGGTTTGATGACAGCCTCAGCAACTCAGCAAGACTCTCAGCAATTTAGGGAGACCCTATTTCAAAAACAAAATTAGCTGGGCGTGGGGGTACATGCTTGTAATCCCAGTACTTGGGAGGCTGAGTCAGGAGGATTGCAGGTTTGCAACCAACCTCAGTTACTTAGTAAGGTCCTCTGCATCTTAGTGAGACCCTTTTTCAAAACAATGTATAAAAATAGGGCTGGGGGTGTAGCTCAGAGGTAGAATGACCCTAGGTTCAGTTTCCAGTACCGCAAAAATAAATAAATAGGACTAGGGGTATAGCTCAGAGGTAGAATATCCTTGGGCTCAATCCCCAGCACCACACATACACACACACATACATACACACACACACACACACAAAAAAAAATTAAAAGGGCTAGGGGTGTAGCTTAGAGGTGGAATGCCCCTGGATTCACTCCTCAGTACATACATAAACACACACACACACACACACACACACACACACACACACACACACACACAGAGAAAAAAGAAAAAAAGATGTCTGGATGAAGCCAGGCGTGGTGGCGCACACTTGTAATCCTAGCATTCGGAAGGCTGAGACCGGAGGATCCGGGCTCGAGGCCAGCCTCAGCTACTTAGTGAGGCCCTCCGCAACTTAGTGAGACTCGGTTTCAAAATAAAGAATAAAAAATAGGGCTGGGGGTATAGTTCGGAGGTAAAATGCCCCTGAGTTCAATCCCCAGTACCGCAAAAAAAAAAAAAAAAATGTCTGGATGATCAGCTCTTGCTAGAGCAGATTTAATTATTTTCATATTTCTCCTCTGGAGAAGAGCCCAATGTGAAAATCCATATATTCCAAGCTTTTGTTTGCGTTTTTAATATATAAAACTAAGTTATAGTCATGTACATTGGTCAACTTCTTGCTATCTACTGGAGAGAACAAACTTCACCGCCCACCAGATGCATCTTGTCCATCTTTCCTGCTCTCACCTGCCACTAGTTACCTGCCTCTCTCGTCTACCCATCTGTGCATTTCAGACTGGCTGTATAATTTGTGGGGCCCAGTGCAAGATGACAATACAGCACCCTTTTATTAAGAATTCCAAGGAGGTGAAAACAGTGGTGAACCAAGTGTGCAACCAGGCATGGTGGTGCACACCTGTAATCCTAGTACTTGAGAGGCTGAGACAGGAAGATTGCAGGTTCCAGGACAGCCTCTGCAATGTATCCAGACTCTGACCAACCTAGTGAGACCTTGTTTCAAAACAAACAACTGGAGGTATAGCTCAGAGGTAGCACATCCCTGGGTTCAATCCCCAGTACTTCCTCCCCTGCCCCCACCAAGAAAAATAAAACAAAGCAAAACAAACAACAACAACAAAAAACACTCAAGGGAAACAAGGGGAGTGGTGAGTTGTTCTGGTGTGCGGAATAAGATCAAGTGAACACAGGTGGAGATTGGGTTGGTCAAAGAGGATCAGCTTGAGATAGAAACAGGCTGAAGGATCAGAAGACAAAAATATTCAGCACAGTTATCATAGGATCTTGACAGGGGAAGCTAAGCAGCAGTTGGAAGATTTGCACAATTCACAACCTCATTTTCATCGGGTTTAATGAGTGCCTTAGAAAAATGAGCCTCCTGTTGCTCTTGGGATGCTAAGGGTGGGGTTCAGGACTCATTACCCCAAAACATGTTACCTTGGCATGCCAGAAAACAGAAGCAGTCAGGAAGGCTACTCTCATTTCCTCCCTCGCCCTTCTTCCTTGGAGCAAGTCATGATACACTCGAGAGATGCCCTCACATACCCAGAGGAAAGGCACATGCTCATCTCTGCAGACACAGGGACACGGAGAAGACTGAACAAACAGGCCTTGCTAAGTTCCCCTAATTTGTTATCAGATAATACTGCTTCATCCAGTGGTACTTCTGCACACCTGTCCACTTCACCCAAGCACAAAGAGATTAAAGTATATTCTGGAAGAAAAAATCCTAATTGTAAACATATGCTATTTTGTCTGTTTCTTTGGGTCTTCATTTCCTTAGGAAAGATGCCATGTCACATAAACTATTTATTTATTTATTTATTTATTTATTTATTTATTTATTTATTTATTTATTTATTTATTTATTTTGCAGTACTGGGGACTTGGGGATTGAACCCAGGGGCATTCTACTTCTGAGCTACACCACCAGCCCTATTTTTAATTCTTTCTTTCTTTTTTATTTTAAATTTTTTTGTGGTACTGGGGATTGAACTCAGGGACATTCTACCTCTGAGCTACACCCCCAGCCCTATTTTCTATTCTTTATTTTGAAACAGGGTCTCACTAAGTTGTGGAGTGCCTCACTAAGTAGCGGAGGCTGGCCATGAACCCAGGATCCTCCTGACTCAGCCTCCCTAGTGTTGGAATTACAAGCGTGCTCCACCACATTTGTAATTTTTAAATTTATTTTTGTGTGTGTGGTACTGGGGATGGAACCCAGAGGCATTCTACATCCAAGCTACACCCCTACCCCTGCTTTTTATTTTGAAACAGGTCTTGCTAGGTTAATGAGAGTCTCATGACTTGCTGAGGCTATCCTTGAACCTGCCATCCTCCTGCCTCAGCCTCCCAAGTACTGGGATTACAAGCTTGTGCCACCACACTGGCAAAGCTTGTTTTTTTTTAAACTTAATTTTTATAAGTGCATGCTTTTCTCTGATGAGTGTGTCTTTGTTAGATGAGCATAGTGATGGTAAAGACATCTTTCCTCCACCAACTAAAGACTCTGCTCCATTCACACTTACCCCCAGTTGACTGCTCCCCCTTGTCCACTGAGAGAGCACAACAGGGTACATATTACTTACCCACAATTCAGGGCGTAGTCACTTTGACTTTGATAGATGCTGGCAGTTGGTGTTTCTGTCATGATGATGTTATGGCAGTCACCCAGCCCGTGCTCCACCTGACAAAATCCATCACTGTGGATGCCCTTCAGGTTTATAAAAGGGGGGAGGTTGCCGGGCGTGGTGGCACACGCTTGTAATCCCAGCATTTGGGAGGCTAAGACCAGAGGATCCAGGTTCTCGGCCAGCCTCAGCTACCTAGTGAGACACTCCGCAACTTAGTGAGACTCGGTTTCAAAATAAAGAATAAAAACTAGGGCTGGGGGTATAGCTCGGAGGTAGAATGCCCCTGAGTTCAATCCCCAGTACTGCAAAAAAACAAAAAAACAAAAAACAAGGGGGGAGGTTGAGGGAGATGGTGATGGAGAGAGTTTATAACGTAATGTATCACAGTATCACACCAAGATTTGAGTTTATACTTACCATCTCTCTCGTGTGTGTGTGTGTGTGTGTGTGTGTGTGTGTGTGTGTGTGTGTGTAGTACTGGGGATTGAACCCAGGAACATTCTACCTCTGAGCTACGATCCCAGCCCTATTTTATTTTTGCTTTAAAAATGGGTCTCACTAGTGATGAGGTAGAGTAGAAAGGAATAAAATTTAGGCAGGAAGAAGACATTGGAGAGTTCATAAACTGACTCCACCCTATAGGATATGCCCAAATCTTAGGAGAAAAAGTCTAAGTGGGCCACACCTTTTTAATCCCCTGAATCCCAGCCCCCACCTGAGATTCTTTAGGACAAAGGCCAGACTTCAGCGACCACCCACTCTTGAAACCTGAGAAAGGAGGAGGATCCAACTTGGAACGCCTACCTATCGACCACCAATATCTGAAGAAAGGAGGAGGTCCAGACTGCTTCTGTGCCCACCCCTCTTAAAAGTTTATATAAGGACTGAAAGAGACCGAAAAGCTCCTTTTTCACTCTCCTGCTCCCGCTTACCCATCCCTTGTTTTCCCAAATAAATACCTGCCTTTTGTTCCTGACTGGCATGTGTTAAAATTCTTTTTATCACGGAGACTAAGGACCCACGAGTGGGACCGTGTTATCCCACAACACTAGGTTGATGAGAGTCTCACTACTTGCTGAGGCTCTCCTGGAACCTGCGATCCTCCTATCTCAGCTTCCCAAGTACTGGTATTACAGTTGTGCATCACCATGCCTGGCTCTACTTACCATCTCTTTATTTTTTATTTTTTTGCGATACTAGGGGCTGAACTCAGGGGCATTCTACTTCCATGGTACACCCCCAGCCCTGTTTGTTTATTCTTTATTTTTGAAACAGGGTCTCGATAAATTGCAGAGGGCCTCACTAAGTAGCTGAGGCCGGCTGTGAACCTACGATCATCCTGTCTCAGCCTCCCAAGTACTGGGATTACAAGTGTGCACTACCACACCCAGCTTCTACTTACCATCTCTTGAAACGCATTGCTCTACCTCAGTGAGTTAGTCAAAAAGTGTTCATTTTTCCTTTCTAATTTCACATGCAACAATTTTCCTCTCTAGCCAGTTTTTCCAGGTTGACTATTAGTTTGGGTCTTTGACTTACATGACAAATTGATGGTTCTTAAGGAAAACTCCCAAATTAATGTACTCATGGAAAAGGAAATGACATATATAGCTCTGTTTTGAAAATACCAACTTCCTCTGTGACGTGCCAGACCTCTCCAAGATGCTTAGGGAGATTATGCATTGGGTAGAATTTTAGAATCCTGTGCTCTAAATGAGGCAAGCTGCTTTTGATAGTAAGCCAGAACTTGTCTATCACCTTTATACATGAGGAAAATCACTGGGTACACAACTGAAAGATGTCTAGTAGGGCTCTAGTACTATTGTTTCTTTTCTTTTCTTTTTTTTTCTTGCGGTACTGGGGATTGAACGCAGGGGCATTCTACCTTCGAGCTATACCCCCGGCCCTATTTTTTTTTTATTCTTTATTTTGAAACCGGGTCTCACTAAGTTGGGGAGTGCCTCACTAGGTAGCTGAGGCTGGCTGCGAACCTGGATCCTCCGGTCTCAGCTTCCCAAATGCTGGGATTACAAGCGTGCACCACTATGCCCGGCTAGTACTATTATTTCTTTCTTTCTTTTTTTTTTTTGGCGGTACTGGGGATTGAACCCAGGGGCATTCTACCTCTGAGCTATATCCCCCAGCCCTATTTTTTTTATTCTCTAACTTGAAACAGGGTCTCATTAAGTTGCGGAGGGCCTCACTAGGTAGCTGAGGCTGGCCACGAACCCGGATCCTCTGGTCTCAGCCTCCCAAATGCTGGGAGTACAAGCGCACGCCACCACACCCGGCTCTAGTACTATTATTTCTAACACTAAGTGGCTGAGGGATGTGGCTCAGTGGTAGAGGGTGTGCTTAGCATGCATGAGGTCCTGGGTTCAATCCCTGGCACCAAAAATAAAAAACCCTGTACTTAAACTGTTGACTACCAAATGTGGTCTCTGTGTGTCCTCTCCCAGTTAGCACACCACTCCAGTGAGGTTGCTGATGTCTCAATTTTTATTTGTTTGCAAGTGCTGCATAGTGTTATTCTGAGCCCCTGCTCTACCTCTAAACTCAAAAAGACCACAATGCAGCTGGGTGTGGTGGTGCACACTTGTAATCTCAGTACTTGGGAGACTGAGACAGGAGGATCATGGGTTCGTGGCCAGCCTCAGCTACTTAGTGAGGCCCTCTGCAGCTTAGTGAGACCCTGTTTCAAAATAAAGAATAAAAAATAGTAATGGAGGTGTAGCTCGGAGGTAGAATGTCCCTGAGTTCAATCTCCAGTTCCAAAAAAAAGCACAATGTATATGCAAATGGACAGAGAAGTCATGTGTATCCCAGGAGGGAGAAAGGCAGCAATTGAGTATCACTGAACAAGTCACTTTAGAAAGAATCATTCCCTAGGCTCATATTTGACATTTTTCTCATTGAAGTCTATTGACCCCAGCTAAAAACCACATCCACTCCAGAGGTTCTTATGGTCCAAGATATGGAAGAATCTTAAATGTCAAGCTCTAGGTTCAATTATATGAAACCATGTGTAACAGGAGAGAACCACTACCTACAGGCTCTCAAAAAAATAAACTGAGAGCTGGGCATGGTGGCACATGTTTATAATCCCAGCACTTGGGAGGCTGAGACAGGAGGAGTGCAGGTTCAAGGACAGCCTCAGCAAACAGTGAGACTCTCATTAACCTATTGAGACCTTGTTTCAAAATAAAAATAATAAACAGCTGGGGGTATAGCTCAGAGGTAGAATGCCCCTTGGGTTTAATCCTCAGTACCAACAAACAAACAAGAAGAAAACTGAGTTGAACATGGTAATACCAGTACTTGGGAGGCTAAGACAGGAGAATGGCAAGTTTGAGGTCAGCCTTGGCAACTTAGTGAGATCCTGTTTCAAAACTTAATAAAGAGCCGGGCGTGGTGGCGCACGCTTGTAATCCTAGCATTCGGGAGGCTGAGACCTGAGGATCCGGGTTCGCGGCCAGCCTCAGCTACCTAGTGAGGCACTCCGCAACTTAGTGAGACTTGGTTTCAATAAAGAATAAAAAAATAGGGCTGGGGGTATAGCTCGGAGGTAGAATGCCCCTGAGTTCAATCCCCAGTACCGCAAAAAAAAAAAAAAAAAAAAAAAAAAAAAAACTTAATAAAGGTGGTTGGGGGTGTCTGGAGTATGTAGTTCAGTGAAAAAGTGTTCCTGGGTTCAGTCCCCAGTACCACAGAACAAACTGAATATTCTAGTAGTTAAAATCATGTCCCCCCTTGGTAGTCAAGATCTGTTTTGGGGCTGCTGACGTGCACAGGGGTAGGATGTATATCATTGCTGCATGACTAAAAGATGGTCTTGGAAGAATTTGGTGGATAAAATATCAGCATTATGATTTGTAATTTCTCTGCAAACTCCAAATTTAAAGAATCTATCTTATTATCTGGGTGGGGTGGTGCATGCTTATAATCCCAGTACTGGGAGGCTGAGAAAGGAGGATTGCAGATTCAAGGACAGTCTCAGCAATTTAGGAGACTCTCAGCAACTTAGTGAGACTCTGTGTCAAAACAAACAAACAGCCTAGCATGGTGGTACATGCCTATAATCCCAATATATGGGAGACTGAGACAGGAGGATCATTGGTTTAAGGCCAGCCTCAGCAACTTAGCAAGATCCTGTTTCAAAATAAAAAATAAAAAGGGCTGGGAGTGTAGCCCTGAGGTATAATGCTCCTGAGTTCAATATCCAGCACCATAACAAACAAAAAACAAAACCAAAAACTCCAGCAGGATATGGTGGTGCAGGCTTGTAATCCCAGTACTTGGGAGGCTGAGGCAGGAGGATCATAGGTTCAAGAACAACCTCAGCAAGTAGTGAGACTCTCATCAACCTAGTGAGACCCTGTTTCAAAATAAAAATAAAAAGTAGAAGCTGGGCGTGGTGGAGCACGCTTGTAATCCCAGCATTCGGGAGGCTGAGACCGGATGATCCGGGTTCGAGGCCAGCCTCAGCTACCTAGTGAGGCACTCCACAACTTAGTGAGACTCGGTTTCAAAATAAAGAATAAAAAATAGGGCCGGGGGTATAGCTTGGAGGTAGAATGCCCCTGAGTTCAATCCCCAGTACCGCAAAAAAAAAAAAAAAAAGTAGAGCTGGGATTATAGCTCGGAGTAGAAGGCCCCTGGCTTCAATCCCCAGTAACACACACACACACACACACACACACACACACACACACACACACCCGGGGGTGGAGGTGTGGGGGGTGAAGGGCGGGGAGTTAATTGTACAGCTAGGGGTATAAAAATGTCCCTGAATTCAATCTCTAGAACCACACAAACACACAAGAATCTAACCTATTAAGATGGCTATCAGCCGGGCATGGTAGCGCACGCTTGTAATCCCAGTGCTTGGGAGGCTGAGATGGGAGGATCCAGGTTTGCAGCCAGCCTCAGCTACTTAGTGAGGTCCTCTGCAGCTTAGTGAGACCCCTATTTCAAAATAAAGAATAAAACATAGGACTGGGGATGTAGAATGCCTCTGGGTTCAATCACTAGTACCAAAAAAAAAAAAAAAAAAAAAATAGCTATCATAGCAGCTCTGTTTCATTCCATGGAAAGTGTACAACCTTTTTTTTTTTTTTTTTGTGGTACTGGGGATTGAACTCAGGGTCGATCTACCTTCGAGCTACACCCCCAGCCCTATTTTTTATTCTTTATTTTGAAACTGGGTCTCACTAAGTTGCAGAGGGCCTCACTAGGTAGCTGAGGCTGGCCGAGAACCCGGATCCTCCGGTCTCAGCCTCCCAAATGCTGGGATTACAAGTGTGTGCCACCACACCCAGCTCACACCTTTTTCTTTGTTTGATATGTTGACCACTTTATTTCAGGACTTTTCCTTTGATAAATGGAATGTTTCAAAAAAATAAAGTTGCACCATCAGTTCTTATGGGCAAAGTCTCTAGAAGCATGCAAATTGTCACAAAGCTGGAGCTCTTCTGGGGGGGGTTGATCTGTGGCCCACCAGGGCTGTCAGCTATACTTTTACCATAGGGTCAAGGTTTGTGTAGTAGTGACCTACCAGTTGTAAATTACCATTCACAAGATATAGTATCCATTAATTCAAATCCTCCAGGAGGTAGTCCCACTTTACTGAGAGCATTTTGACCACAAGCCAAGGTCACCCCACTCCAAGTGCGTGCCCATGTGTATATCCTGGGAAGATATACATATATATCCATGTACTCAGGTTTTTTTTTTTTTTCATGTGGCTGAGGCGTACTGTTGCTTTTCTTGTAATCTTACCATAATCGTCTCCATTACCAGTTTAGTTTGTTGTGAGCTATTGGCTAACCCTGCAATTCAGAATGATAGAATTTACAGCAGTATAAATCTAACAACTTAACAAAATTTTAAGAAAATTTCCTACTGATTCCAATGAGTCATTCACATACCTTTTGCTTAAGCAGATGCAATATAACAGCAAAAATGTATTTGTCTAATGACATTTCATGGGCCATGTGCTGCTTTATTTGTGTGTGTGTGGGGGGGGTACTGGGGATTGAACCCAGAGGCATTCTATCTCTGAGCTACACCTCCAGCCCCATTTTATTTTATTTTGAAACAGGATTTCTGTAAGTTTCAAAATACGGAGGGCCTGGTTAAGTCCCTGTGGTTGTCTTCAAACCTGCAATCCTCCTGTCTCAGCTTCCCAAGTGCTGGAATTACAGGTATGTGCCACCGTGCCCACCCTCATGAGCCATTTTACTTTATTATTTTATTTACTTTGTGATTCTGGGAATTGGACACAGGGGCATTCTACCTCTGAGCTATACCCACAACCCCATTTTATTTTTTATTTGGAACCAGGGTCTTGCTAAGTTGCTGAGAACCTCACTAAATTGCTGAGAATAACTTTGAACCTGCAGTCCTCCTGTCTTAGCCTCCCAAGTACTGGGATTACAGGTGTGTACCACCACACCTGGCTTGTGAACCATTTTAACTAGGCTTTCTTCCCCACTACTGAAATCCAACAGCCAGTTGTCAGGTTTACCACTCTCAGTCCTCATCTTACTTGACCAGTTTGTAGCAGGTAACTTTGTAGACTGCCTCATTCCTAAAGTGCTTTCTCATCTGACCTCCAGGAGGCTCTACCTCCAAGCTATACCCCCAGCCCTATTTTATTTTTATTTTGAAACAGGAAGGATCTCGCTAGGTTGATGAATCTATTTGCTGAGGCTGGCCACGAACCTGTGATCCTCCTGTCAGCCTCCCAAGTACTGAGACTACAGGCTTGTGCCACCATGACGGACTCAAGGCCACTCTCTATGTTGGAAGGCTGTGAGTCTCTCCTCACTCTAAGTGACCTTATCCAGTGTATGGCCAAATGTCATCTATTGAGATTTTCCCAGTGCCTATATAGAGCCTTCCAGTTTAGACGACACTACTTTCTCTAGACTCAAACCCTGATTGCAGCAGCATTTCAAATTTAACCAAAACCAAACTCAAATTCTCATCTTTATAGTCTTCTCACCTAAATATTAGCTCCTCTCTTCCAGCTCAGGACAATACTTGGCGTCATCCTGAAATCCATTCTCTCACCTCTCATCTGACCCATCAGCACAGCCTAGTCTCTACCACCTGCATTTTCAACCACCTCTACTCCTGCCCCTCTCCATTTTCACCTAAAAATACTTGATTAGGCACTCCCTTGCTCTATGCTTTTTACCCTGCTACCCAGGAACCCAAGTGAACGTCTGCATCAGATCGAAACCTGCTGTGGTGTTCCCGCATGCTCTGGTGGTCTTCCCTGTGCAACTACACCTCTACCTCAACTCTTTCCTCTTGCCTTCTTGGGTCACCTTGTTTCTAGACCATGTCAAGCACATTCCTGACTCTGAATGTATTCTCTTGCCCTGGAATGGTCTGTCCCCAGATATTCACAGGGACTAATGCTGCACCTTCATGTTTAAATCCAAATGGCACATTACAAAAGCACTGTACAAGTCCTTTCTCCACTCAGTTGCTCCCCACACATGCATAGGCCACTAAAAACATGCAGGTATCAAACTTATTATCAATGAGACAAAATGTCATGCGCCTCTGATGTGTACACATCCTTGTTTTCTTCTCAAAATGTCTTAATCTAGCAGCCAGGCACAGTGGTGCACAACTGTAATGCCAGTACTAAGACAGGAGGATTGCAGGGTCAAGGACAGCCTCAGCAAGTAGTGAGACTCAGCAACCTAGTAGGAACTGGTTTAAAAAATAATTGGGCTGGGTAGGTAGGCTAGAGGTAGATTACTCCTGGGGTTCAATCCCTAGTAACACACATACACATCTTAATCTGACTCTATTAATGACCAGAAAAAGATCCCAAATAAAAGGCAATATTTAGACAACTACCTGGACTCTTTAAAGTTTTATCAGGAATTAGTATGGTCACTTGTGAAATAGACTCCATGTAATTTACAAACCTGGATAAGGGGTAGGATATAACCCTAAAGAACATTAAAGGGTCAACTAGGGAAACAGGAACACCCATAGATTTGAGTCTCCAAAACACCTTGGGGCAAGGGGAGCCAATTTACCTTCCCAACAAAGCTTTGCTTTATTCCTATTTGCCTTCAGACTTTCCCAGGGTCAGCTCACCAATCAGGTTTCAGCCTAGATGTTACCTCAAGGCTGGGCCCCATATTGGCCTCGTTTTGCTGGCACTGATGGTGCCTGAGCACTTCCTTTCCCCACTAGCCTGTTACAGAAATGGCAACCTAAATCAGGCTAAGATTTTTCCCTTCCTTTTAATATCAGAATGCTCAAGATTGCTGTTTCAGTGCCCAGCATTGGCTTACTAGTCACCAGGGGGTGCTATTAACCTAACTGCTATTTGCCCTAAGTTCAGGAGCACATTATCTTTGAAGTCACTAGGGCAAATTCCACATTGCTAAATCACTGGACCAAGTCCAAAAGGACCCAATAAGTCACTGGCTTGCTTTTAAGTTTTAAAGGATTTAATAAATCTGGTGAGGTTAAGTGATACATCCCAACACTTCTCATGTAAATTCAAGTTTTAGGCTCTTCTCTGAAATAAAACAGGTTCTTTACTGTTATTTCCAAACTACAGAAACATTTCCCTATTTTCCCCTACTCAATCTTGGCTGCCACACTTAAGATACTTTCTTAAATCTATCATGAAAACCTTAGCAGCAGTTAACTGCTCCAGTCTATCAAACCCATGTATTTTCATCCCAACATAGCCTTTTCAGACAGTATGGTTACTTTTCCTGTCACCAATCATCCCACATCCCATCTACTTTTGAAGCAAGAAATGGTAATCTTCACAAAGGGCCATGTGGTTATTTTAGGATGTGAAGGCCCATTTGACACACTCAACACTCTTTTATTGCAAGCCACTGTTGAACCATGCCTTAATGAGCGTGGAAATGTTCCAACAATATATAAACAAATTTAAATTTCTATTATTCCTTTAAGTATTTTGATCTTTGCCCCACAACCACTTAAAATCAAATACCACCTCAACTTGTGGCAAACCAGACCCATTTGCTAACCCCTGTTCTAGTTACCAGGGAATTTGACATTCATTCCAGAAGACTTGGTTCTACTTGAATTAAGCTCAGACAATACTTTGCTTCCAACTGAGTTAGTCACTTTTTATTCTTTTGGCAACTTTTTCCAAGGTTAGCTACTTCCGTTGGAGGTGAGGCAATGTACAGGGCTCCACTTCTAATGTTGGCACTGCTATGAGCATGGTCTCTCCCCTTTATTGCGAGTCAGAATTAAAACTTTGTTTCTTGCTTTTTATATTCCAGTCCCAGAAGTAGTTCCTCACTGCAGGAGTTATCTGAAGACAGTCTTAGCTTTCTAATGGTGATCTATGACCAGGCTCTAGCTTCTCCAGGAACACTACAGGATGAATTTAGTTTAAACATATTAAACTTAGAGGCATTCTCTCAAGTGAGTTTAAATGCACTTTATTTTTAGACAACCTACATGACATGTTTTTTCTTAAAAAAACAATGCCTCCACTCCAAATAAACCACAGTCAAAATAAAGAGCTCAAGATGACATCAGCCCCATTTGTCTTTAAGTCCTGGTGTTGTGTGGATGACAAGCAGCAGCCAGTTACGATGACAGGTGACAGATCCAAAGTAACTGCCAGATTTGTTACTGTAAAAAGAAAGAGTATATTAACACTTTTTCCAATTAAAAGTACTCAATTAAAAAAAAAATCTACAGATGTACTCCCCAATTCAATCTGGGCTGCCACAAAGACAGACAGAAAGCGCAGGGATTATTTTCTCTTGCATCCTAGTGCAAACCGATAGAACAACGGCAAATTGTTCAAGGTCTATCAGTGGATGCAGAACATCGTTACCAATCAGTAGTAGCACTTTCCAGAAAAATCTCAACAGTATCAAGTCGCACTTGTACTAATATATTCAAAATGCTCAGATACTGTCTGAATGAATAATCACTGTAAGCAAATCATCCCATATTGTCCCAATTTTGTCCACTGCTACCTGATTTAGTTCAATATAAACTCTAACTTTATCTTCTACGCCTCCGAAAGCTAGGATAACAAATGCCTTTGTTTCTGTATAGCCTCCTGCAGCTCCTTGCATAACAATTTCCTTACTTTTAGTAAATTCATTTAATCTCAGTTCTAGCTATTCATTGTCATGTCTTAAAGCTTTCAAAGATAGCTGCCTATTATCAGGAAACCTAAGTGAAAATTCTAGTACTCATACATGTATACATGTGACAAAATATGAATATATAATGAAACTAATGCCATTATCTAATGGGAAAGTTGAACTACGCTGTATAATATCATCCATTTTTCTGTATATAGCCAAGATTCTAAACCGTTGTTCACACACACACACACACACACACACACACATACACAAACAAAGTGGGGGTGGGGACAAAAACCCAACTACACCACATTTTAAGAGTACTGCTATAGAATTCATTCTGTCTCAACTACATGAAAACATACCTAAAATACCTCCACTTTCACATTACTGATGTTAACCTATTTTCTTATACTTACACATTTTTCCATTTCTAAACCATCCTTAAAGAAAATCATATATGGAGTCACACCATCCTCACGGTAGTCCAGGAGAGCAACCATGCCATCTGGATTCATGTTTTCACCAATAAAAAACTAGGGAAACAAATAATAAACATCTAGAATTAGATCATTATATATAAAACATGTATCAAAGTACCACAGAAGATTCAGAATACCACAAAATCAAGAGATTTCAACAAGAAATAGCTCTGATGCCAACAGTAATTTTCATTATTCATTAACATGTGATTAAAGCATCAAAAATGATCAAAATAGTATAAAGCAATCTAGGCTTTCTCAAATCTTCTCAACCCAACATATACAATTCCAAACTTGCCTACATGCCACCTGATTTGTCAAGCACCAGGAACATTAGAGTAATCATAAATATATCATAGGATATATAATCTAAGAGATACAGACTGTAAAGTATTTTTTAATTAAAAAATTAGAGATAAGGGGAAAGTCACTGGATTAACAAGTTCAGTTGTATCCTAAAAGAGCACCAGTGGTGAAATAGGAACATTCAGAAAGTTAAGCAGCCCCAGAAATGTCATCTGAGATGTCATTGGGGCTCAGCAACTTTAAAATCAGAAAAACCTGGAAAACACTGAGAACATGGAAGTCTCCCTTTTATACCTGGACACCAATTGAGCCTATGAAGCTAAGTATTTAAATGACTCAATGCCACAATTCATTACAGGAGTAATGAAAAAAGTAATCTTTTTTCCCCCCGCAGTTAAAACTGCACAACCATTTCAATCAAATATGAATTTACCTGGTAGTTTTTGAAATTTGCAAGGATGTGCTTGATTTGTTCTGCAGCCCCAGTCATAAAAGGTTTTACTCTTTCTGGTCTCTGTTCTTCAAGTTTGCCTTTGATTCTAAAATGGTATTGTTAAGTTGTTAAAAGTATTGAATTCTGAATAAGTAAAAAAATCCAAGCCACAACTAAAAAGTCACTTTGTAACACCAAAAAGAACCAGCTATCACTGAAATAAGCTGGTACTATTAAGACATTACTAGTCCACGGAAGAAATCTTTTAAGCAATGCTTATAATTTAAAATACTTTTCAAAATACTTTTCTATTGTGGAAAACTAAAACCAAGCTGCATACTCCAGTATGCTAACATCAAACACAAAACAACCACCCTCGTCTGTGAGCTCATCGATACAATGAAGCCTTTTACGAGAGTCTAATGCTGAAAAACTGAAAAGTCGGCCAACCCCTCAATCCTCTAAGACCCTACACATCAGATAGGCATCGTCGAAATCACTTACGACTTCATATAATCTTTGATGTACTTCTTATAGGCTTCCTTTGTGAAGCTGGTTTCCTGCAAGTGATGGTTCATGACAATATCAACACCAGTGACTACTGTGCTTTCGGTACCTTCGCCCTCAGGGCCTTCAGCGGAGGCATTTCCACCAATGAGCGAGTCATCAATGTTACCCTCTGTCCTACTGACCATCTGTATTGAGAAAGTTTAGTTGAAAAGAAGAATTCGTCAAAATACTTTCTCCACCGGCAGTCAGCGCATCTTTTTGGTGAAGTACTGTTGGTTCTTATTGAAAACCACAAAAGCACCATTTGGGGGGCAAAATTTACGATCTGTTGGTCTCCTGGAACAGTTTAACCCCAAAAGAACTAATTGTTGGCCACAGTGAAAAATGAGGTCACAACAACTAAGCGGAAGGCGTTTCCAGCTGTGGACTCTCGGGTTACCATGGGTTAAAAGGGAACAGAGCAAACGTCCAAGAGCTGGAGACTGTCCAAAGCTAAGTCAAGTCCTAGACCGCTCGGAAGGAGGATGGGCGCCGAGGCGGCGGACTTATTTCAAGGCTCTGCTCCGCCTCCACTTTTCTAGAAAAACCCGAGCCCGGAAAAAGCGTCTCCTCCGCCAGCAGGCAGCAGGGAGGATTGCACAACCTCGGGCGGGGGAGCTGCGGAAACCGGAGCCCGCCTGCCAGGCCCTGCCTCCCCCACGCGGCGGCCGGACCGACTCACCTTGCCCTCCACCTCCAGGCACAGCCCGTCTGCGACCTCCCGGATCTTGTAGATGTCGGAAAACATCTCATCGTCTGCGCGGGGAGAGACAACCAGGGGTTACGGAGCGCCGGAAGCCTGAAGCCGGCTCCGCCATTTCCCGCGCCGGCCGGCCGAGCGCACGCGGCCCCCGCCCCGCCCCGGCGTTCCAGACCCGGGCGCGCGCCCAGACACCGACCCCTCCTCATTCCTAGAAAGGCCGCCGGCGTCCCTAGGCCCAGGACCACGGCGGCGCCGGCCTCCCGCAGCCCGGGCCCGTGTGCGGCAGTAGAGGTGGTGCAGTTGGCACTTACGGCTGATGAGGTCCCGGTAGATGATCATGATGGCGGCTGGAGGGAGACGGCGGCGGCGCTAGCTTAGCAGGAGCCCGGAGCTCGGAGCGAGCGCGGTGCAGCCGGAGCGGCGCTGGGGGGAGGGGGGAGCGGGCGGAAAAGGCCGACTCAGCCGCTCCCCAACCTCATATAGAGGGCACGTCCCTCTACGTCATCGCCCGCTGCGCCTCCGGAAGCGCCGTCAGCGGTGACGTGGCACGCAGAGCCGCGTGGGGGCGGGGCCACGGCGCGGCCGGAGTGGATGGAGGCGAGCATCCGGGGACTCGGCGCCGAGACACAAAGTCGCCTTCAGCGGAGTGCGTGCGGGGCGGGAGGCGCGCACGCGGCAGGGGGATAGACTGGAAGGGGCCGGCGGCGCTCCGGGGCCCGCGGCGGGGAGCGCGGGGCAAGTGGGGCCTGGGGGCCTACCCCGCGGGGCCGCCCCGGGGAGGCGCTGGGCCTGGGTGGGGCTTAGATGACGCTCCCTGGCATCCGCCCACGCCTCGCCCAGCTCCAGTCTCCACCCCTTTCTGGGGGAAAAAAAGTCGGCTGGCGCCCGGGGAACGCCTCTCCGAGGGCGGGCTCCTGAGACCGAGGGAAACCGCCGAGCTGCCTGCGAGGTGGAGGACGGGAACTGGGCTTCTTTCGAGCGTCTCAGGCCTCCCAGGGTTTCTGAGAACTTCAGCACCGTCCCAGCTGGACTTCTCCGCCTTTGTTGGGGCAAAGTGGGACCCTGGAGAATAGTCCTGACGGAGCGTCCGTGGCAAGGGGCCTGGGGAGGAAGGAAGGGGTCACAGGAGTTTACATGGTTTTCCCATCTGTTTCACTTTGGTCCCGTATTTGAAAACTTTGCATTTATCTGGCGAGTAGCTAGAAAGTTTTTTTCTGTTTGCACTTGGTTTTGAATTACGTGCTCTATTTGAAGAAGAGAAAAAAAAAAAAAATATATATATATATATATATATTGCCACTTTAAGATGAAGTGAAAGTTTTATCTCTGGTGCTACAGGGTTAACCAAATAAACCAAAATAGCTTCTCACTTGTCCAAGTGTTATTTGAAGAACTTTGAACCCACTTACTCAGTACAAAACAAAATACCCCCTTTTAGTCACATCTTTAGTAAAGGCAAAGATGTGTGCTAGAAGGAAATCAGAGCTTTTCCCATTTCACAAGTATTTTTGTGTTCTACTGTATCACTGGCACTGGGAATTTCCACTGAGTTTCCAACTGTGAACAAGTTAGATGCGGTCTTGCCCTCATAGAAATTTTCATTCTAATCAATTAGTATACGTTTATACAAATCCAATAATAAAGCATTCAGCAGAGTAAGAGAGCAAACCTTGTGAAAGAATAGAGCACGGGACAATATTTGGATAATAAAGTAAAAAATGGCAAAGACCTAAGAAATGGTATTCTCTTAGGTAGGTGGTGGTCAGGGCTTTCACTGGACAACCTAGAGGACGGTGGGTTACTGGAAGTCAAAAAAGAGGTGAAGGGGAATCTGAAAACAAGTGGACATCTGGTGGATGGTCAGTGAAGGATCTTTCAAACTCAATTATTTCTGGAGTGTGGATTATTACTGTGTGAATAGATTATTATCCCACCATATTACAAGTTGTTTTCCTCAGCTTTAACCTTAAAGTTACTCTAAAATGTTTCTATTCACTTTTACAGAACCCCCAAACATAACATTTTCCAGTTTTATGTCCAAATAACTTTTTTTCAAGTTACATAAAAATAGTAACCATGATAAAAAGTACTGAAGAATCCAAGGCATCTGAAGTTGAAATCTCAGCTTTATCTGTTACTGGTCCTATGACCTTGGAAGAATGAGCCTCCTGGGTCTGTGTATAAGATGAAGTTTTTGTGAATTAACTGAGATAAGGAGAAAATGCTTAGGATATCCTCAATAGGTGATATAATATTGGTAGAGTTTGGATACACAATTCTCAAATTGTATTACTTTTTTTTTTTTTTTTTTTTCCGGTACTGGGGATTGAACTCAGAGGCATTCTACCTCCGAGCTATACCCCCAGCCCTATTTTTTATTCTTTATTTTGAAACCGAGTCTCACTAAGTTGCGAAGTGCCTCACTAGGTAGCTGAGGCTGGCCGCGAACCCGGATCCTCCGGTCTCAGCCTCCCAAATGCTGGGATTACAAGCGTGAGCCACCACGCCCGGCTTGTATTACTTTTCAAAATATTCATTGATACTGTTCTATTAATTTTCTATGTTATTTAGAAGTATTTTGGGTACTTAGTTAACAAACACTGTACTAAAGATGTCCTGGTGCATCCCAACACTTATAGTGGATTGCTGAAAGGATTCAACTTGGGTCCCTATTAAAATTTCTGTCTCAGAAGGTGTGGTGGCACATGCCTATAATCTCAGTACTTGGGAAGCTGAAAGTGGGATCCCGGGTTCCAGGCTAGTCTCAGTAACTTACCGAGGCCCTCCATAACTTGGTGACACCCTGTTTCAAAAAAAATTTTTTTCTATTTCAAGGACTTCACTTTGTTAATTGCATATAACTGAGCCAGGGCCTACTCAGTAATTATTTTATTTTCATTTTATTATTTTGGTCCTGGAGATTGAACCCAGGGGCATTCGACATCTGAGCTAAATCCCCAGCCCTATTTTATTTTTCTTTTGAAACAGGTTCTCATTAGGTTGATTACTTGCTAAGACTATCCTTGAACCTGTGATCCTCCTGTCTCAACCTCCCAAGTACTGGTATTACAGGTGTGCACCATCATGCCTGGCTTCAGTAATTGTTTTAGAATAAATAAATGAAAGGAAGCTTTCTTCATCTCTCTCTCTTTTTTTTTTTTTTTTTTTTTTTTTTTTGGTACTGGGGATTGAACTCAGAGGCGTTCTACCTTCGAGCTATATCCCCAGTCCTATTTTTTTTTTGGCAGTACTGGGGATTGAACTCAGGGGCATTCTACTTCCGAGCTATACCCTCAGCCCTATTTTTTATTCTTTATTTTGAAACCGAGTCTCACTAAGTTGCAGAGTGCCTCACTAGGTAGCTGAGGCTGACCTCGAACCCGGATCCTCCGGTCTCAGCTTCCCAAATGCTGGGATTACAAGCGTGCGCCACCACGCTCAGCTCCCAGTCCTATTTTTTATTCTTTATTTTGAAACCGAATCTCACTAAGTTGCGGAGTGCCTCACTAGGTAGCTGAGGCTGGCCTTGAACCTGGATCCTCCAGTCTCAGCCTCCCAAATGCTGGGATTAGAAGCATACCCCACCACGCCCGGCTCTTCTTATCTCTTAATTAGATTGAATCCAATTCCTTCTTAATTGGGTTTAGTTTATATCTAAGACCTAGTGCCACAGTTCTTTGTGTGTGTGTGTATGTATGTGTGTATGTGTGGGGGGTACTCTATGTCTCAGCTACCTATTTTACTCTTTATTTTGAAACAGAGTCTCACTAAGTTGCTGAGGGCCTTGCTAAATTGCTGAGGCTAGCCTCAAACCTGCAATCCTTCAATCCCAGCGTCCCAAGTACTGGGTTACATGAGTACTTCCTCATGCCTGATTCATCATTGTCTTTGATTAATATAAAAGGATCATGAGAATCTAAGATGCTTAAATTTTTGAATATTTCTTTTAACTTTGGAAAGTAGAAACTGTTTCCTGATAATATAAGTAATAATACACATTATAAGGCATTTATAAGCCATACAAGAAACATAATTAGTGTTGACATTTTAATATTCTCTTTTAATATGTTTGTAGACATTTAAATAGGTAGAGTGGGCAGGGGATCACACTGATGTTAAAGCAATTTCTCCATCAAATGACTAAACATTCATCAGTTTTGTTTTTAAGCTTGTTCTAAAAAAATGAGATATGGCCAGTACTTGGGAGACTGAGATAGGAGGATCTCAGATTCAAAGCCAGCCTTAGCAATTTAGTGATGCTCTTAGTAATTTAGAAAGCTCCTTTTCCAAATAAGAAATAAAATAGGACTGGGGGTGTAGCTCGGAGGTAGAATGCCCCTAGGTTAAATCCCTAGGACCAATAAATAAATAATAAAATACAATTTTTTAAAAAAGATAAAAAAGGCATGATGGTGCATGCTGTAATCCTAGTACTTGGGAGGCTGAGACAGGAGGATCCCAGGTTCAAGGACAGCCTCAGCAAGTAGTGAGACTCATCAACCTAGCAAGACCTTGTTTCAAAATAAAAAAAGCCGGAAGCCGGGCGTGGTGGGGCATGCTTGTAATCCCAGCATTTGGGAGGCTGAGACCCGAGGATCCGAGTTCGTGGCCAGCCTCAGCTACCTAGTGAGTCACTCCACAACATAGTAAGACCTGGTTTAAAAATAAAGAATAAAAAATAGGGCTGGGGGTATAACTCAAAGGTAGAACACCCCTGAGTTCAATCCCCAGTACTGCATTAAAAAAAAAAAAAGCCGCGTGTGGTGGTACATGCTTGTAATCCCAGCATTTGGGAGGCTGAGATGAGGATCTGGGTTCAAGGCCAGCCTCAGCTACCTAGTGAGGCACTCCGCAACTTAGTGAGACCCTGTTTCAAAAAATAAAGAAAAAAAATAGGGCTGGGGGTATAGCTCGGAGGTAGAATGCCCCTGAGTTCTATCCCCAGTACCGCAAAAATAAATAAATAAATAAAATAAACAAAATGGGACTGAAGGTATTGCTTGGAGGTAGACTGCCCCAGGGTTCAATCCCCAGTACTGCCAAAAAAAAAAAAAAAAAAAGATGAGGTATATGAGCAGGCCAATTTGTTGATCTTCTCTTGGTTGTGGCTATTTTTGAAAAAAAGATTAGATAATCTTTATACTAGATTTAAAAATAGTCTAGTAAGTGATTTTAAAGCTAATCAGTCAGATGGGTGGATAATCCCAGCTTCCCAGTTCTTAATCTCACTTAAGTCTATCAGAAAATTCTTAAGTATTCTTTTGTTTATTATGAATATTTTTCCACGTCATGAACTATTCATTTTTTTTTTTTCCTGAGTCCTGGGGACTGAATCAAGGGGCATTCTACCACCAAGCTACACCCTCAGCCCTTTTTATGTTTTGTTATAGTACTGGGAATTGAACCCAGGGGCATTCTGCCTTCTAGCTACACCCCAAAGTGGATTACAAAGGTAAGCCACTACACCCAGCTCTTTTTATGTTTTTTTTTTTTTTTTTTTTTTTTTTTTGCAGTACTGGGGATTGAACTCAGGGGCATTCTACCTGCGAGCTATACCCCCAGCCCTATTTTTTATTCTTTATTTTGAAACCGAGTCTCACTAAGTTGCGGAGTGCCTCACTAGGTAGCTGAGGCTGGCCTCGAACCTGGATCCTCCGGTCTCAGCCTCCCGAATGCTGGGATTACAAGCGTGCGCCACCACGCCCGGCTCTTTTTATGTTTTTTAAAACAGGATTGGGCCAGGTGTGGTGGCACACGCTTGTAATCCCAGTACTTGGGAGGCTGATACCAGAGAATCTGGGTTTACAGCCAGCCTCAGCTACTTAGTGAGGCCCTCCTCAACTTAGTGAGTCCCTGTTTCAAAATAAAGAATATAAAATACTGCTGGAGGTGTAGCTCGGAGGTAGAATGCCCAGGGTTCAATCCCCAGTATCACTCACACACACACACACACACACACACACACACACACGAAAGAAACTGTCTTGCTTCCTTGCTGAGAGTCTTGAATGAAAGTACTGATGCTGAAGCCGGGTGTGGTGGCGCACACTTGTAATCCCAGCATTTGGGAGGCTGAGACCGGAGGATCCAGGTTCTTGGCCAGCCTCAGCTACCTAGTGAAGCATTCCACAACTTAGTGAGACCCTGTTTCAAAATAAAGAATAAAAAAATTAGGGCTGGGGGTTAGCTCGGAGGTAGAATGCCTCTGAGTTCAATCCCCAGTACCACAAAAAAAATAATAAAAAAAAGAAAGTACTGAGGCTGGCCTCAACACTTTTTATCCTCCTGTTCAGCTTCCCAAATATCCAAATACTAGGAGTACAGGTATATACCATCATGCCCAGCAATGAACTATTCTAAAATGCTTTTTAAAATTATGATAAACTTTTTTTTTTTTTTTTTTTTTTGTGGTACTGGGGATTGAACTCGGGGGCATTCTACCTCCGAGCTATACCCTCAGCCCTATTTTTTATTCTTTATTTTGAAACCAAGTCTCATCAAGTTGCAGAGTGCCTCACTAGGTAGCTGAGGCTGGCTGCGAACCCAGATCCTCCGGTCTCAGCCTCCTGAATGCTGGGACTACAAGCATGCGCCACCACACCCGGCTCATGATAAACATTCTAACAGATGAATGTACTTTTTTTTTTTTTTAGATTATGCATTTTTTTGTGGTACTGGGGATTGAATTCAGGGGCATTCTACCTCCGAGCTATACCCCCAGCCCTATTCTATTTTTATTTTGAAACAGGGTCTGACTAGGTTGATAAGTCTCACTACTTGTTGAGATTGTCCTTGAACCTGTGATCCTCCTGTCTCAGACTCCCAAGTACTGGTATTATAGGCCCGTATCACCATGCTCAGTTAGATTATAAATTTTAAAAAACAGAAAATAGACTGGGTGGCCGGGTGTGGTGGTGCACGCTTGTAATCTCAGCATTTGGGAGGCAGAGACAGGAGGGTCCGGGTTCGAGGCCAGCCTCAGCTACCTAGTGAGGCACTCCACAACTTAGTGAGACCCTGTTTCAAAATAAAGAATAAAAATAGGGCTGAGGGTATAGCTCGGAGGTAGAATGCCCCTGAGTTCAATCCCCAGTACCACAAAAAAAAAAACCCAAAAAAAACAAAAAAAAAACAGACTGGGTATTGTAGCTAATGCCTGTAATTCCATTACTTGGGAGGCTGAAACAGGAGGATCATAGGTTCAAGAACAGCCTCAGCAACATAGGGAGACTCTCAGCAACCTAGTGAGACCCTGTTCCTCAAAATAAATAAATAAATAAATAAATAAATAAATAAATAAATGGGTTTGGGGTATAACTTGTAGGTAGAGTGCCCCTGGATTCAATCCCCAGTACCAGACACACACACACACACACACACACACACACACACACACACACACACACACACACACACACACACACACCAGAACTTACAGAGACATTTGAAGAATAAAAAAAAAAAATAAGCATCCATCAACTATAATGAATAACTGCTAACATGTCTCATATTTGCTTCAAGGTTTTGTTTCAGTGAATGAAAAAAATACTACAGGTAAAGTCAAAGTCTACTTTCTCTCCTCATCCACGGATTCATCTACCTGTCCCCCCCAGCCCTACTCAAGCAATATGTGACCCATATCCATATCCCAACCAATAAGAAAGGGATAAACAGGGACTCCTTTCCTTAAAGGGCATGACCCAGAAGTTGTACTCATCACTTCTTATATCTTATTGCCAGAACCCAGTCACAGAGCCCTTACCTCCAAAGGTTGCTAGGAAACATATTCTTCATCCTGGGTGGCTATGTGCCCAGCTAAAATCACAGTTGTATTATTCTAAGAGGGACAGGAAAATTAAGAGGGAGCCAGAAGAACAAGTAGTCTCCATTACACCTAGATTAGAACTTCCATGTTCTGTAGCATGTGAGAGGAGAAAGACCACAGAACTGAGTCCAAAGAGAACATAAAGGCCACTTAGTAGAGGATGACCTTGCCTGTTTCTTTTTCTTTCTTTCCTTTTTTTTTTTTTTTTTTTTTTTTTTTTTTTTTTTTTTTTTTTTTTTTTTTTTTTTTTTTTTTTTTTTTTTTTTTTTTTTTTTTTGCGGTCCCAGGGGCATTCTACCTCTGAGCTACACCCCCAGTCCTATTTTTTATTCTTTATTTTGAAACAGGGTCTCACTAAATTGCAGAGAGCCTCACTAAGTAGCCGAGGATGGTGGCTGCAAACCCGGATCCTCTGGTCTCAGCCTCCCCAAGTACTGTGATTACAAGCGTGCACCACCATGCCCAGTGCCTCTGTTTCTTCATCTTGCCTTACAGAATTATTACTAGATATTTAAGTATTGTGTGAACTGTATATATGAGTGATTGAACACAAATATTATTTATATAGTTATTTTATCTCCCAGATTATAACCTTGTTGGCAGGCTTACTCCTCTTCTATATAACCTTCTAAATGACCTTTCCTTTCCTGGCACATCTTGCCCCTCTGCCCACTTCTTCTGCTAACAGCATGCAATTAGCTCACAGTAGGAGCTCAATATAATTTTAGAATATTGAAGAAAATTTAGAATTTTCAAATGAAGATTCAGGGGATAATTTGATTTTTATTATGAGTACAAATCAAGGTGCAGAGTATTACAGAAATTATATTCTAGAAAAAATGTGTTTGCATAGATATAAAAATGTTTCAGAGCTGGGCGTAATGGTACACGCCTGTAATCCTAATATTTGGGAGATCATAGGTTCAAGGTGAGCTTTAGCAACTTAGGCTCTCAGAATTTAGTGAGGACTTGTTTCAAAATAAGAAAAATAAAAAAAGACTGGAGGTGTAGCTCAGAGTTAGAATGCCCTTGGGTTCAATCCCTAGTACAAATAAGTTTAGTTAAATGGTAGAGTGCTTGCCTAGCATTTTGATCCCTGGCTCTAGTACCACGGGGTGTGTGTGTGTGTGTATTTTGTGGTACTGGAGATTGAATCCAGGAGCATTCTAAGATACACCCCCAATCCTATTTTTTTTTTTTTTAAACAGGGTCTCACTAAGTTGCTCAGAGTCTTGCTACATTGCTGAGTCTGTCCTCGAACCTGCCATTCTCCTGTCTCAGCTTATAGTGCTTTTTGTGTGTATGGTACTGGGGCTTGAACCCAGGGGTATTCTACCTCTGAGATACACCCACAGCCCTATTTTATTTTACATTTTGAAACAGGGGCTCACTAAATTACTGAGGGCCTTGCTAAATTGCTGAGGCTGTCCTTGAACCTGTGATTCTCTTGTCTCAGCCTCCCAAGTACTAGGATTACAGGTATGCACCACCATGCCCAGCTAGCCTGCAGCATATTTTAATTTTGTGTGTGTGTGTTTGTGTGATACTAGGAATTGAGCCCAAGGAATTCTACATCTGAACTACATCCCCAACCCTATTTAATTTTTAAATTTTAAAACAGGGTCCCACTAAGTTGCAAAGGGCCTCGATAAGTCGCCGAGCCTGGCTGCAAACCTACGATCCTCCTGTCTCATCCTTCCAAGTAATGGGATTACAGGTGTGCATATTTTAAAGACAATAGTAAGAACAATATTTATTTCAAAAAAAGGTTGTAAGCCAGGCGTGGTGGCGCACGCTTGTAATCCCAGCATTTGGGAGGCTGAGACAGGAGGATCCGGGTTCAAGGCCAGCCTCAGCTACCTAGTGAGGCACTCCGAAACTTAGTGAGACCCGGTTTCAAAATAAAGAATAAAAAATAGGGCTGGGGGTATAGCTCGGAGGTAGAATGCCCCTGAGTTCAATCCCCAGTACCGCAAAAAAAAAAAAAAAAAAAAAAAAAAAAAGTTGTGTATTAGAAAGAACTTTGCAAAAGGGTGCAGTTATGCACAAGTTAAGGAATAGTAATAGGAGCAGTTGGCCAATTATAGTACTGGTTTTACCTTTGGACTGAATTGATCTTCAGTTGGAAAGCTATTACCATTTACTGAACACATGACCACTAAGGCTAATGGCCAGACAGACTATGGTTCTCACTCCCAGCTGTATATTAGAATCATCCATAGAACTTGAAAAAGAATCTGCTGCCCAGACCGCATGCCAGGTCAATAGAGCTAGGATCTCTGAGGGTGAGACCCAGGCAACAAAATTTTTAAAAGCTCGCCAGGTAATGCCAATGCACAGCCAAGCTGAGAACTCGATTATTAAGGAGTTCTGATAAGAGGATTCCCCTCTCAAAATAGTAGTTAAGAGAAGCAATTTGATACCCTTTAAAAGTGCAAGTGACTAATAAAGGAAGCCAAAAAGAGAAAACCTGCCAACTGTGCATCTGATCTGTGTATCGGTTGAGAGAAGTGCGAGCATCCCGACGACTTCTGAGAAGGAAATCACTTGGCTGTCAAGTTTTGGAGGGTGAGCCAACTATGGAGGGCTGAACCTGTGATCTTACTGTCTCAGGCTCCTGAGGACTGGAATTACAGGCATGCACCACCATACCTGGCTTGCCCACTATGTTTAAAATTCCATTCCTAAACAAGAGAAAACAATGCAATTATAATCTCTAGCTTCCTCTTGGAAACCCCTATTCTTCTATTCTCCTTGATTTTTCTTTGTAGCACTTATCATTAACCAACATGCTATTTTTGCTATTATATTGTTTGTCTCCTCTCAATACAACTTAAGTGCCACAGAGGTAGAGATTATCTTTTTGCTCACAACTGTGTCCCCAGTACCTGGAGCAGTGACTAGCCTAGGAGACAGCCAGTAAATAACTGTTATATGAATGAGCTTCAGACCCAAACTAATTATAGTAGTAATATAGAGTTACCACCATATCCCAGCACAGCAACATTATGAGACACTTATACCTGAGTAATCAGAGTTTTTTAATTCCTTCATGACCTACAACTTGGGGTTTTTTGCTATGCCATTGTCTGAAAAATAAAGATGGCAAAACAGAAGATGTGTTTCGATAAAGTAGAAAAGAGCCCTTCCCTTGGAGCAGGGAAAGTGTTCTAAGTCATATTGTAAAGTCAAAAAAGCAAGGTGAAAGCTTGGTGTGGTGGTGCATGCCTGTAATCCCAGTACTTGGGAGGCTAAAACAGGAGGATTGCAGGTTTGAGGCCAACCTCAGCAATTTAACTAGAATTTGTTTCAAAACAAAATAAGGATATAGCTCAGAGGTAGAACACCCTGGATACAATTCCTAGTATCATTTGCATACAGGGGGGAAGGGAGGGGAAAGAGAAGCACAATCTGTACAATATCCCTTCAATTAACACACAGATAAACATAATAGCAGTATATTTCTGTAGTTGTATATATTTGCAAGTGTATATAGGAGTCAGGAAGGACTTATATCAAACTGGTAACAGTGGCTAACTCTGGGGAAGAGAAAATGGATGAGGGGAATTTGGGCACTAATTGTAATGCCCGAATATTCACCCCAATGATGTTTGCACATTTAATTTCTAAAACATTCTTTTTCTCGATACCAAACACAATAATGTGAGTAATGTATAGAGAAATACATATACATACCTATCTATATAATGTGTGTGTGTGTGTGTGTGTGTGTGTGTGTGTGTGTGTGTGTGTAGTACTGGGGATTGAACCCAGGGGCAGGCATTCTACCTCTGAGATACACCCTCACACCCCCAACCCTATTTTTTTTTTTTTAAACAGGCTCTCACTAAGTTGTGGAGAGCCTCACCAAGTTGCTGAGGTTGGCCGCAAACCTGGTGATCCTTCTGTTTCAGTATAGGTGTGCCACCACCCAGGCTGGGAAGTACATATATTATGTATAGTATAGACAATTTACAAGAAAAATACAGAACCATAAATAAAATAGGGCTGGAAGTGTAGCTCAGAAGTAGAATGCCCCCAGGTTCAATCCTCAGTACCACACACACACACACACACACACACACACACAAACCCACGGAAGATATAAGAAGCATATCTTATATGTGCTGAGGAAAGAGCTAAGAGAATTCCATATCTAAGTGGTATGGCTGTAGGTAATGTTTTTCTTATGGCTTCATAAGCATAGGGTATATGCGTCTGTGTGCCTATGTGCATACATGTGTAAGTGAACTAGCATGATTTTGATCTGAAAAATTGACCCATAGGTTATTTCGCTAAAAATGCCCCCAAGTGCTTCTTAGGGAGTAGTGAAGAAGAGATGGAGAAATGCTGCCAATTTGCTGCAGGAGGAAGATAGCTTATCTTCTACCTTTCACTCTTTCAAATAAAGAGCATGCTGGGGTGCGAATTAGAGATAACAATTTGAAGAGCTTGTGAATTTCTTTTCATTATTCTCTGCCTTGCTTGAAAATTTGTTGGCAGCAGCTTTTAGAGTTCTATGTAGCACAGCCTCCTTAAAAAATTAATGAGGTGATCGGTGCAAACCAAAACTGCAAATAAGACAATACGAAGAAACCGGAAGTGAGAATGGGGGCAAAGTAGTGTCACGAACACCTGCACAGTCGATAGAGGTGGGCCCCAAATTTGATGTGGACTGTTTAGCAACCAAAGAAAAAGGAAGAATATAATTAACCACAAGACCATCATTTTAAGGTGAAAATAAGTATTCTTGGGGGAAAAAAAGTTTTGGTTTTTTTTTTTTTTCAGTGTTAGATAATGAGACACCCAGGGGCCCTTATCAGATGATTAGTCTCAACAAAAGCCCTACCGGAAACTTAATAATGGCTTTCAGATGGCTTATTTATTATACTTACCTTCAGTGTAGGCCTAGCCTTTACATTTGATTCTGTAAAAATAATTCTACTGGTCCTGCCTCACAACTTCCTGAAGTCTGGATTGATCCAAAGATAAAGTTACTTTATTATCTGGGATGTACAAAATATTATTTCAGCAGTCTACCACAAGTATCATTTCTGTAAGATGTGTCTGCTGCGGCTCCTACCTCCGTGAACCTCCAGAGAAGGTTGGCACTTATCCTCTGAGGAAATCCCAAGCCCTCCCCAGGGTCCCATGATGTTTATGTTCTCATAGTCACTGACGGAAGTGGGGAAGGAAGGGAGCAGTTTATATCAAGGCAGCACAGCTTCCAACTAAAGCCTGGGTGTCCCTGTTCTGCAGATGTCATCAGGTACCCACCGAAACTCCTCAGAGTCCCCCAGCCTGAGCTGCTCACTGGGTGTTCTCTCTCCTTTCTTAGCTCTACTCTTAGAATCCCCATCGGTAGAAATAAAAATTACAAATACCTCTTGTTTTCTCATTCACAGGAAGCCTCACCATCTCTTTTTCCTGCTTTCAAGGACTCTCACTTCTATTACAAAGCAACTTATTAAAATACTTTCCCTTCCTGAAATGAGTTTTTTTTAAATTTAATTTAATTTAATTTTTATTTTTTTGCTAGCACCAGAACTTTTGATAGGTGAAATTAGGGCTGGTGGTATAGTTCAGCACTTGCCTAGCAGGCATGATGCCTGGGTTCAATCCCCAGCAATACACAAACACACACACACACACACACACACACACACCCTGGTAGAATGAATTTTGTGTGTGTGTGTGTGTGTGTGTGTGTGTGTGTGTGTGTGTGTGTGGTACTGGGGATGGAACCCAGGGGCCTTCTACCTCTGGGCTACACCCCCCAGACCTATTTTATTTTTTATTTGGAAACAAGGTCTCACTAAGTTGCTGAGGCTGGCCATGAACTATCGATCCTCCTGTCTCAGCTTCCCAAGTGCTGGGATTACAAGTGTGTACCACCAAGCCCGGCTAGAATGAATTCTTTATTAATTCATTCAGCAAATATATAGCCAGCAATTACCATGTGCCAGGCTCCCTGCTACTTGCTAGATGCACAACACTAACGAGACAGTGTCCTTGCCCTGAAGGTTAAGTGGAAGGGAGAGGATATTGACCATGTGAATTATAGCATAGTGTGACAAGTAAGCTTTATGATAAGAGAAGACCAGAGTGCTGCTGACTGCATTTAACTCAGACAAAAATCAACCAAAATACCAATTCATTTCTTTATGGTACATTAAAAATTTCCAAAGACAAGCCGGGTGTGGTGGCGCATGCTTGTAATCCCAGCATTTGGGAGGCTGAGACTGGAGGATCCGGGTTCGAGGCTAGCCTCAGCTACCTAGTGAGGCCCTTCACAATTTAGGGAGACCCTGTTTCAAAATAAAGAATAAAAAGTAGGCCTGGGGTATAGCTCGGTGGTAGAATGCCTGAGTTCAATCCCCAGTACCGAAAAAAAAAAAATTCCAAAGACAGTATACAAAGTTTATGAGTTTTATATTACCTTAATAATTATCTTCTTAGCAGAGATGTAAAATAAATTGCTAACACTTATCCATGTGACCACATTGGGGTCTTCGAGGGGCACAGCGTTGGTACTCTTTATCACCTGGTTTCTGAAGCAATTAAGAATGAAGCCAGGCATGGTGGCACAAGCCTGTAATATCAGTTCTTGGGAGGCTGAGACAGGAGGATCTCATGTTCAAGGATAGTCTCAGCAACGTTGCCAAACTCTCAGCAACCTAGTGAGACCCTATTTCAAAACAATAAAAAGGAGCCGGGCGTGGTGGTGCATGCTTGTAATCCCAGTACTTGGGAAGCTGAGACCAGAGGATCTGGGTTCGTGGCCAGCCTCAGCTACTTAGTGAGGCCCTCTGCAACTTTGTGAGACCGTTTCAAAAATAAAGAATAAAAAATAGGGGCTAGGAGTGTAGCTCGGAGGTAGAATGCCCCTGGATTCCATCCCCAATACTGCAAAAATAAATAAATAAATAAATAAATAAATAAATAAATAAATAAATATTTTAAAAAAGGGCTGGAAGTGTAGCTTGGAGGTAGAATGGCCCTGGGTTCAATCCCCAGTAAAACACACACACACAAATAAGGAATCAACAGACAGAGACCAAAATATCACCTTTATTGCTGACAAAGGCCAAGTTGGAGGTCAGAAATTCTGCCTGTGGATATGTGACTTCCTAATACTTAACCCCCAAATGGAATAGAAGTGTCTGTAAACCTTACTGCTTAGAGGAAAGAGTGCCAGACCAGCTCCCAAGAGGAGAAAAGGGAGAGGAAGAGATTGAGCTAGTGACTGTCTTTCCAAATTCCCAAAACAGGTAAGAAAAAGAAGGCATGAGAAAGAAAGATTCCCACAACAGATTATGTTATTTGATCCATTATAGGGTCTCCTTTTGAAGTTAGAGGAGGTACCTAGCTAGTGCCGTCTCTCAAGAAATTTTACACCAGGATGGGGATAAAACTTGGTAGAAGAGCGTGCACTTAGTATGCATGAGGCCTTGGGTTCAATCCCTAGGACCAAAAAGAAAAGAAAGGAAATTTGACATGCCAATTTAACTTAAATAGGGATTGAATAAGAATCCATATGGAGCCGGGTGTGGTGGCACGCGCTTGCAACCCCAGCATTTGGGAGGCTGAGACCGGAGGATCCGGGTTCGTGGCCAGCCTCAGCTACCTAGTGAGGCACTCTGAAACTTAGTGAGACTTGGTTTCAAAATAAAGAATAAAAAATAGGGCTGGGGGTATAGCTTGGAGGTAGAATACCTCTGAGTTCAATCCCCAGTACTGAAAAAAAAAAAAAAAGAATCCATATGGGATGAAATGGGCGTTTCCCTGGCCCACCTTGGGCCTTGTGGTTAAGGAAGAGGCTCTGGGTGACCATGTGGCATATGGCAGCTGTCATGGGAGGCATGAATGCTTTTGTTCTTGGAGCTAAATATGCTCCAGATGGCCGTGAACCTGCTCACTATAAGCCTGGGATGGTGGCAGGAGTTGAGAGCACATTAGGGGCAAGCTGTTGGGATTGGCATTAGTGATTTCAGGTTATGTCTTCGATGACACTTAACCTTTTTTTGACACCTGTTTGCATTTGCAGTTGCTAAGAGATTCTTACAGTTAGCTTTCTGTTTTTGTAACAAAACTTTAATCAACTCATAAAGAGAAAAGTTTAAGCCAGGCATGGTGTCACATGCCTGTAATCCCAGTACTTGGGAGGCTGAGACAGGAGGATCGTAGGTTCTAGGACAGCCTCAGCAAGTAGTGAGACTCCCATTAACTTAGTGAGACCCTGTTTCAAAATAAAAATAAAATAGGGCTGGGGATGGAGCTCAGAAATAGAATGCCCCTGGGTTCAATCCCCATTACCACAAAAAAGAAAAAAAAAAAAAGAGAGAAAAGTTTACTTGGACTCACAAAATAAACTTCTGCAGGGTTTGGAGATTTCAGTGCATGGCTGCTTGGCCCATTGTTTTAGGGGCACTTAGGCAGCAGATTATGGTGGGAAGATGTGGTAGAGCAAAGCTGCTCACCTCTGGTGAGGACGAAAGAGAGAGACGGGAGGAAGGGGTTGGAGTCCCAATACCCCCTTTGAGGACATAACCCCAGGGACCAGAAGACCACCCATCACCAGACCCCACTTTTTTTTTTTTGCTGAGGCTGTCCTCGAACCTGCCATCCTCCTGTTTCAGCCTTCCAAGTACTGAGATTACAGGAGTGGACCACCACACCTATCTGAGGACCCACATCTTAAAGGTTCTACTACTTCTAGTAGCGCCAAACTGGGGACTAAGCTTTTAACACATGGACCTTTGGAAATAGTCTAGATCCAAACTATAGCAGACACCTTTGCTTGTCTATAGAAGGAAATGCGGAAATGCTGTTCAGAGAATATAGATCCTTTCCTTGGTGTGCTGGGGGAAGGGGAGTAGTTACAACACAGTCTGCAGGAGCTCAGCCATGTACTGGCCACATGACCCACTAGCCTGTTTGAACCTTGGTTTCCTCACCTGGAAAATGGAGTTTCAGGGTGCTTGTGAGGAGTGAGTGAAGTCAAGCATACAAAAGCAACAATAAGCGACTCTTTAGGAATGATGAAAAGTTCTGGGAATGGATGGTGGTGACAGTTGCACAACACTGGGAATGTACTTAGTGCCACTGAAATATACACTTAAAATGGCTAAAAGGGTAAATTTTATGTTACAGATTATTTATCATAATAAAATTTTTTTCAGGGTATGGTACTGTGGATTGAACTCAGGGACATTCTACCTCCAAGCTACACTCCTAGCCCCATTTTATTTTATTTATTTTTGATACTGAGGATTGAACCCAGGGGCATTCTACCTCCGAGCTACACCCTCACCCTATAGTGTTTTTATTTTTTTGAAACAGGGTCTCACTAGGTTGATGAGAGTCTCATTACTTTCTAAGACTGTCCTCGAACCTGTGATCCTCCTATTTCAGCATCGTTAAGTACTGGATTTACAAACATGTGCCATCACACCTGGCTTTATTTTTTATTTTGAAACAAGGTCTTACTAAGTTGCTGAGAGTCTTACTAAATTGCAGAGGCTGGCTTCAAACCTGCAATCCTTCTATCTAAACCTCCCAAGCACTGGATTACAGATGTATGCCATGGTGCCCAGTTCACAATAAAAAAAAAAAAAAAATTTAATCAACTACCACAGAACCTGACCCACTCCACACACCCATCAAGTCTTGACCCTTCCCTGACCTTGTGAGTGAATATGTATCTTTTGATCATCCTTTTTTGTTGTTTTGTTTTGTTTTATTGAATCATATACACACAGAAAAGTACAATAGCATCTTAAGGGTGCCTCTGTAAAACTTGTTTGTAAAGTGACAAGCCCTGAGGTGCTGTGATCTCTGCACAGATTCATATCTTTCCCCTTCTAAGTTGCCAGCATTGTCCATTCCTTCAATAGAATGGTCTAGCCGGGCGTGGTGGCACACGTTTGTAATCCCAGCATTTGGGAAGCTGAAACTGGAGGATCCGGGTTCGTGGCCAGCCTCAGCTACCTAGTGAGGCACTCCGCAACTTATTGAGACCCTATTTCAAAATAAAGAATAAAAAACAGGGCCAGGGTATAGTCGGAGGTAGAATGCCCCTGAATTCAATCCCCAGTACTGCAAACAAAACAAAAAACAACAAAAAGAATGGTCTTTCATCCAGGCATGGTGGTGCATGCCTATAATCCCAGTACCTGGGAGGCTAAAACAGAAAGATGTCAGGTTTGAGATTAGCCTTAGCAATTTAGTGAAACTTAGCAACCTAGCAAGACCCTGTTTCAAAACAAAACAAAAAAAAGGAGCTGGAGGTGTAGCTCAGAGGTAGAATGCCCCTGGGTTCCATCCCTGGTACCAATAAATGAATGAATGAATGAATGAATGAATGAATGAATGAATGAAACTAAACAAAAAAAAGTACTTCTGCAGCAAAAGTAAAGCTAAAATTAAAATTTCAACATAAACTGAGTGTAGTGGTACACACCTGTAATTCAGTAGTTGGGAGGCTGAGACAAGAGGATCCCAGGTTCAAGGCCAGCCTCAGCAACCTAGCGAGACCTTGTTTCCAAACAAAAATTAAGAAGGTCTGGGAGTGTAGTGTGGAGGTAGAATGGCCCTGGGTTCCATCCCCAGTACCAAAAACAAAACAAAACCCACCCAAACAAATAAAAACAAAAAATTGTTTTCTAGAACATTGTATCTAGAACATTATGATAGAATAATGCCTCCTAATTGTAGAAAATAGCAGACAGCAGACAATCTTTCACAGCTAAGGGATATCATCTTCTCACAAGGTATTTGACTGAGAGAGGAATTTCGAGAGACATGGTATTACTTAAGCAGTTTCTGGCCAACGAGCTCAAGTGATCATGCTGTACCAAAATTCTTAGGAAACAAGAATTGCTATCATTTACTTTCCAATCAACTTTCTTAGGTTTAGGAACCTGGAAGGGTAGCTACAGCAAATCTCATTAGGTGAATATTTCTTTCAGGGAATCTGGAATCTTGGGGTTAGTAGAACCAAAAAGTTTAAGAAGAAATTCCATCTAATTGTTAGTCTTCATTCCCATTTGGGTTCATGAAAAAGAAGCTGATTTGTGCTTTGTATGCATGTTGGCGCCCATAGCTCCACAGTCATTATGAGGCATAAGGCAGATGCTACTGATTTTCATTGCCCGCCCCTCTCCTCCGTTTCTTCTCAGGCTGTCATTAGTGAGAACTTCAACTTCCACCTTGGATCTGAGGCGGCAGTAGCAGCGTGGTCATTACTGGGTCCCCTGTGGTGGACCAACGTGTGGTGCTGCTGAGTCACCACCAGTCAACACAGTCGGTCCCTCCTCTAGTCAAGAGCCAGCAAGCTGATGAGTCAGGTCTAATTTCATTTCATGGATAATTAATGAGTGGAGAGGACAACCATTCCAGTTCTGTATGTTGTTGTGTGTTCTTTAATCCTCGCAACACCCAGAAGTATTAGTTCCCTGAAGGAGAATCTGAATGGTAGAAGGGACTTTTTGTTTTTTACAAATTTTAAAAATTAGAGTAACAAATCAAGCCAGGCATGGTGGTGCATGCTTATAATCCCAGTACTTGGGAAGCTGAGACAGGAGGATCTGGGTTTGCAGCCAGCCTCAGCTACTTAGGGAAACTGCACAACTTAGTGAGACCCTGTTTCAAAATAAAGAATAAAAAATAGGGCTGGGGGTATAGCTCGGAGGTAGAATGCCCCTGAGTTCAATCCCCAGTACCGAAAAGAAAAAAAAAAAAAATTAGAGTAACAAACCAAACAAATAAGAAAGTCAAGTATAATGTGCATATGGAAAAAATGCGCATATTTAAAGGTATAGTTGAATAATTTTTCACAAAATGAATTTATGCAACCTGTACTCAGAACTATGAAAAGATTATTACTAGTACCCCAGATGCTCCTAGGAAATTTTGAAAAGATATTTTGTGCTTTTTTTCCCCCTTTTTTTGGTACTGAGATTGAATCCAAGCTATACCCAACACCCCAGCCTTTCTGCCTTTCTTCCTTCCTTTCTTTCTTTATTTTTGTACTAGGGATTGAACTCAGGGGCATTCTACCTCTGAAGTACATCCTTAGCCCTATTTTATTTCAAAACAGGATCTCACGAATTACGGAGGGCCTTGCTAAGTTGCTAAGACTGGCCAAAAACCTGCGATCCTCCTGTCTCAGCCTCCCAAGTACTGGGATTACAAGTGTACACCACCACGCCTGGCTGTTATTTATTTATTATTTTTTTTTATTTTGAAACAGGGTCTCACTAAGTTGCTGAGGCTGGCCTCAAACCTGCAATCCTCCTCAGTCTTCCAAGTACTGGAATTACAGGCATGTGCTACTATGCCTAGCTATTGTGTGTGTGTGTGTGTGTGTGTGTGTGTGTGTGTGTGTGTGTTTTACTGGGAATGGAACTCAGAGGAATTCTGGAATACACCCAGCCCTGTTTTTGTTTTTGGAAACAGGGTCTCCCTAGGTTGATGAGAGTCTCACTATTGCTGAGGCTGTCTTTGAACCTGCAATCCTTCTGTCTCAGCCTCCTAAATACTGGGATTACAAGTGTGTGCCACCACTCTCGGCTACTTTCTGCTTTTTATTTTTATTTTATTTTATATTTTTACTGAAAAATAAATAAAAATCATAAATCATTTAGAAATATCATAATTATCTAGAAATAAATGCAGAAAAGTTGATGCAAATCATATGTTTGAAACAAGGGCCCCACTAAGTTGCAGAGTCTGGCCATGAACCTATGATCCTCCTGTCTCAGCTTTCCAAGTGTTAAGATTATAAGCATATGTCACCATGCCTGGCAAGAGATAAAATAGGACTGGGGGTGTAGCTCAGATGCAGAAGGCCCCTGGGTTCAACAGTACTACACGCACACACGCACACACACTACTTAAAAGTGTACCTTGTACTTTATTCACTTAAATTTTCTTTATTTTTTGATACTGGGAATTGGATCCAGAGGCATTCTTTTTTTTATTATGCTTTTACTGGTACATTACAGTCTCACATCATAATATATATCATGTTGACAATGACATACATGCACATGGCACTTGGTGCCCCCCACTGTCTCCCCATTTTACCCCTTCCCAAACAGAGTACTGAGATTGACATTGGTATTTTCACATATGTGCACATGGTCAATAGTAGTATTTCCATTAATGAACCTCAGTCTTCCTTCTCCCCCTCCCTCAGACCACCTCCCTGGCTCCACTGAGGTTTCTCCTCCATTATCTGGAGTCCCTCTTGTATCTCATTTACTCCCTAGCTTGTGCATATTAGAGAAAACATATGCCCCTTCACTTTCTGTGATTAACTAATCTCACTTAACATAATATTCTACAGATCCTTCCATTTTCTTGCAAATGATGTAATTTTATTCTTCTTTATTGCTGAGTAGAATTCCATGTATTTCCCATAATTTTGTAATCCATTCATCTATTGATGGACACTTAGGTTGATTCCATAATTTGGCTACTGTGAATTGTGCTGCTATGAACATGGGTATGCATATATTACTGCAGTTCTCTGATTTAGGCCCCTTTGGAAAGGTACCCAGGAATAGTATAGCTGGATACTTTATGTTTTTTAAAAAATACATAAACTCAAACCAGATGTGGTGGCACATTGCCTGTAATCCCAGTACTTGGGAAGCTGAGACAGGAGAATTGCAGATTGGAGGATAGCCTTGGCAATTTAGTGAGTTAGTGAGGCCCTCCTCAACTTAGTGAGACCC